>JAUCNO010000386.1:2326361-2373288 GCA_032353835.1 Enteromius viviparus | reverse complement strand
TTGCTTACCCCATTGGCAGATTATTTTGCTTGTTTCAAGTAAAAACTCACTTAATTTTAGCTTGTTTTTTCTGACAAGACAGTAATTGTTTTTTGTCTAGAAAATTCTTCTTGATTTCAGAATGTTTCAATATTTTGGCTGGAAAGAAGGCAAAAAATCTTGTCTTAGAAAGCATTTTTTTGCAGTGTAGCATGGCGAGTCCACATGGACTGTTTTACTGATGTTTTTACCACGTTTCTTGATCTGATATCATTTCAGTTGTGTTGCTGTCTATGGAGGATCGGAGGTTTCTCTTCTATCCATCCGTCTGTTATCATTCTGTCTGTCTCTCTATCAGTCTATTTTTTTGTTCTGTTGTTTGTTCAGGGATTTATTCTATTGTTTACTCTGTCTGTCATTTGTTCTATTTATCTGTCCTTCTATCTATTGATGAATCTCATGTCTCTCTGTTGTTCATTTGTCAATTTGTTGATCATTCTATCATTTCATTTAGCTGTCAGTTTGTTGTTCTGTCGTTCTATAAGTCTGTTGGTCTTTGTTGTCATTTTCCATAATTAGTTCTATTATCTTTATCATTCCATATCATTTGATTGTATGTCTGACTATTGTTCCATCCATCCACACATCTTTCTGTCTATCAGTTTATTATTCTATCTATCATTCTCTGGTGTTATACAATGATTCTTTCAGCCTCCTCCAGTATGTATTTGTCTTTCTTCTCAGTGTTGGCATGCTGCTGCTGCTTTAATCTCGGCTGATTCCAGGTTGAACACACTCCTCTCTCACATCCGCTCTGATCTCTGTGAGCCGTCACACACACAGATGGTCACCTGGACCTTTCGCTGACCTCAACACCTGTAGCATCACCTCACCTGTGCCGTTTCTCATGAGAATTATTTTCCTGAGAACAAGGTTTCAGATATTGCATTCTGTCAGTCACTTGATTTTAAACTGTGATACAAATGTTACTCTTCTATTGAAGTATGCTCATTCTGAAGAATTTATAAATGTATCATCTCAAAATGATAAAACAGATTTCAAAAACTATTCAAAATGCACTTTTTTTCAGCTGAAACAACAACAAAAATTTTTTTTTCAACATGTTTAAGTCAGTGTCTTGTTAGCTGTTTCTGAGATACCATTACGCCAATACCTTTTCTTTTGGCAAAATATTAAACACTGTATATGATGTTCATTAATTTATTTACAACTATGATTCAAGAAAACTTTCTCGTATAACATTAAATCATCCATAAATGATAGTTTTTGTGAAATGTTATTTTCATGCCGGTTTCAAACAGGTCTCAGAGACCCAGGAACCCAGGACTGATCAAAAGCAACCAAAGAATTGTAGAATTGTTAAGGATTTGCAGTTTTATCAACGTTGCATTCCAGGATTTAGTTCTTCTTCGCTTGCTCTTTGTTGAAGGGAACTACAGAACAGGAACTAGTAAAACGCCGGTTAAATAAATGTCCAACGAATTCCTTCCTGGCTGAGCGCTGGTCAACCAGGCTTTCCAAATACAACAGTACTGGTGAAGAATTATTTCAGCTGACCGACTCTGGAGAAGTGCGTCGCTGATTCTGTGAACAGCTGCCAGGTATGTGCTCAAAATGTCTTGGACAGCACACTAGAGGCTTGGATCTTTGTATACAGAACTTTACCATGCACACAACGTTCAAATAAAAGTCAAATTGTGACTTCAGTTACACTACTTTTCACAATCTGAATCCGTGCAGCACAGCATCTAGTGACCCTCTTAAAATTCAGCCGGCATTGAATGCTTTCTGATGTGGCTGACCACTGGAAAAGCTCATCATTACGCATAAGCAAACTGGTCTTCTTTGCAATTACTGTGACCGTAGCTTAAACAAGTTTTCAGATGCTGCTGTGGCCAATCTGGTGACTAGTCTGAGAAGTGCTTGTTAAGCCTGCTACTTTTTCAACATCAACTGACTCTTGGGAATTGTTTAAAGCCTGTTAATCGCATTGGATTTTGCTGTACTATATACATGATCTATTTGATTCAGTGATTCGTTTAGATAAATCCTGGTGTTTGTTTCATCTTGAGTTTTTCTGGTTTTATTAGTTGTGTTTAGTGTACAGTCATGTGTTCATACTGCCTTATCATCCTCTTGATTATAAAAATAAATAACACTATCTGATATATTTAACAACTTTTTTGTATGTAACTGTTAGATTATAAGTAGCTTATATGCCTCGGCTGTGATTTTACAGGGTACAGATGGAGCTAGCATCTACAGGTTACGCTTCCCGCCATCATTAGCAGGTCTGTGTCAGCCAGCGGCCCAGAGGGAGTTCAGAGAGGACCTGAGTTGTGAGATGAGGTGAAAGCCGCCCATATTCCCACAGTGACGGTACAGTCTGTTCACATTATCAGGTTACAGAATCCATGGCAACATGGGACATCTCGGCATTCTGGGATTAAGTAAGACCAGCCTCGCTTTCTTTCTCTTTTCTTTGCATACACAATTCATTCAAAACAGCCATGCATTTATTTTTATTTGTTGAAAAATACAGTAATATTGTGAAATATTCAACTATTTGTCTTCTGTTTGAATGAAGCTGAATTTTTAGAATCATATCACTCTAGTATCACTTGATTCTTTGGAAATCATATTCATATGCTGATTTGCTGCTCAGTACAGATTTCTTGTTGAAAACGTTGTTTCCACGTCATATTATTTTTCAGGATTCCTTGATGGTTTTATAAAAACAGCATTTACTTGTAATAGTAATCTTTTAGAACATCATAAATGTTTTGTAAAAATAGTATTTGTTTGGTAAGCAGAGCATCACTATTACTAATGCTCATACTTGTATGCACTTGAATGCTCATTTTCTTCTGGCAGATATTATTTTACGCCATTTATGCCTTGACTGTCATTTCTGAAATGCTTGCGAACCATTGTTCTCTTTCTGTTTGTGCGCTTTAGTTTTTGTTGTGATTATGCATTTTTATTCAATGTCCCATGAACTATGCATTCATTCGTTGTGCTGACTCCTTTTTTGTTTTTGCATTTTTTTATCCATTGATTGAATCTGTGCACCCAACTATATTTTGTTTTTTACTCAACCAGCCGTGGAATTACATCATTTGCAATGCTTCTCTAAAGTGCCACTTAAAACAACATTCAGCAGATGCTTTAGCAGGTTGGGATTTGTTACACTTTACAGATTAAGAAACGTGTGAAGGGACAGCCACCCAGACTAAAACATCCCAAAATACCTGCATAACAACACCCTATCAACCAGCTGGAACACCTTTTGCAGTCGCATTTTCTTCACCAAATGTACTCTGTGCTTGATCCTGCTCTGAAAACTCTGACCGTGCATGCGTTTTGTCTTTTTATTGGTTGATACTGATTGCTCATTAGAGGCTGGATGGCGTTTAATTAAAAAGCAATTGCGTGTGTGTGTCTTGAACTAATTAGGAGCGGCAATTACCCCAAACTGTGAGTGCGTCCTCCTACCGGCCGCGGGAACAATGGACTATCTGTCAGTGGCGGTGTTGCCCAAGCATAACAGATGTGTGTGGACACACTAGACAATGGCGTGGCTGGATAAGTGGGTTCCTGATCTCAGAGGCGGGGAGGAGGACAGCAGCTTGTGTCCGAGACGCCCGCGTGGGGCGAGGGAGAAATCCACAGGACCAGATCCGTAATACACTCTCTCTCTCTTACAGACCTGTCACGGCCCCTGTGGAGACAGACCCTGCTGATCGGCTGCTAATGGACATCTGCCATAAATGCCTTGCGCCCGCCGCTCTGAAGAGACAGAGATTAGCGTGTATCGTAGACGCACGTCCTCTCTCGCCGCTCACCTCACACAAACAAAGCAGACTGACAAGAAATGATGCAAAATCCACTCGGCTGAGTGGAAAATCCCCCGTATGAAGTGACACGCAGTCCATAAGGAAGAACGGATCAGCTCAGATACGTGTCAGTCCATCTGAACCAGGGCCAATTTTCAAATTAGCACTGATTTCTCTGTGGACAACAGCCGGCATTTTAGCTTACGAAGTTTACTTGCTAAGCTGCTTTAAAAGTTCCCAAGCTGCTCGTATTTTAAAGGAGATGGTTTAATAATCACTTGTCTATGCATCTATGCTTTTTTATACATATTCTCAAATAGTTCCTTTGTCTTGCTCTGACCAACAGAGTAAATCACATGCCATTAGTTCAAATCATGTTTGTTGGGATGCAGGTTGAGAACTTCAAACAGAAATCATCCTAAAAATTAAGCTTTTGCAGATTATAGCTGCATATAAAGATGAAGTGGGCAGTAATAGTATTTATACATTTCCATGTTTTTTAAAATACAAATGAATTAAGAATAATCAACTCAATTCAAATGAATAAATAAATATAAAAGTAAATTACTTTTGAATAATACAATTTGGTTAGAATACTTAACATTACGGATCGTTCTTTTTTAAATTAGATAACACAACCCTAGTTTTTATAACTATAAAAAAAAATTGTAGTAAGATGATAGTCAGAAATATTTATTCGAATGACTTCTGAAGGGTCATGTGACACTGAAGACTGGAGTAATGATGCTGAGATACATCAGTGGAAAACATAAATATATTTGAAATAGAAAATAATTATTTTGAACTAATAATGTTTTACTACATTTAAAATGAAATAAACACAGCCTTGTTGAGCATGAGAGTCTTCTTTTAAAGACTAAAAAATATTTACCCCATTTTGAGTGACAATTTACATAGTTATATACATATTAGCATTGACTTATATTCAGTTATGGATTTTTTTTTCATTAAATAACCCCTATTTTTATAACAGAATCAAAACCATAGAGATGAACTACATAGTTTGCATGAATTGCACATGTAGCACAGAGACCCAACACAAATAATTGAACTGTTGGGGTATTTCATTGAGCACCAAATCACTTAAATGAATTGAAACTTTCAGGGCTTCTTTCAAAAGAAGAAAGTGCCTTTGATTGTTACTTAAAGGTTAAGTTCACCTAAAAATGAGTTTTTTTACTCACCTTTGAAGCATCCTAGGTGTATGTGACTTTCTTCTTTCAGATGAATCCAATCGAGGTTATATAACAAATTATCCAGACCCCTCCAAGCCTTTGGGTTTAAACGGGTGATAGCCGCTACGCTGTGGAAGACGTGACATAACGTGCGTGTATTCATAATAAAACGCCCCTCACCTTCACAAAACAAAATGCCAGTCACAGATTAGAAGAAAAATGTCTGTGTGTTTCAATAAAAGAAGGAGGGGACTGCGTTTCCTTCGTTCATTTTTAATATAACTCTGATTGGATTCGTCTGAAAGAATAAAGTCAGCCTGGGATGGACAGGATCATTTGTAATTTGGGGTAAACCCTTGCAACTTGGTTTTGATTGCATGCACATTCAATGCAACACATAAAAAACTGCTCTGTGTCCTTCATTTATTTCTTCATCAATGTTTTTAAACCACTTTAAAATAAGTTGGATTAAGTAGCATATCTAATTTGAGTTCCTCACTCTCTCACCCGTTCTGGAGTTAACCCAGCTCATCTCAAGAGCTGTGTTTGTTTGCGTTGTGTTTGCTGTCAGGAACAGCATGGCAGCGTGTCCGTGGAGCATGTTGGAATGGCATGTGAGGACATGTCGGTGCAGAAGGCAGCTGCCACCATCAGGTGCTGGAGGAGGAACCTGCCTGTGTGGCTCTGACTCTCACTGGCACCTTCAGCTGCAGGAATCCCCCGATGTGAAGAACTCATTATTCACTTTTGTCCTGTCTTTGTCTCTGTGGCTGAAGCTGTCAAACTTGTCATTGCCAGAGGAGCGCTGTTTTTCCTCAGGGATTCTCTCTCTCTCTCCCCCTCTTTCTAGGAAATGAAAATCAGCACCATGTGAAATGAAATCGCTGTAGCCCGTTCCTGGTTCACTGAAGGAGATGCTCGTACTCCAGTAATTTTTAATCAGCACAAAAGCCTGCGAGAGTTATACTCAGATGACTGCACCGCAAAGGCTTTGTGTTTTTTCTGGTTCTTCATTTTGGGAGAATCGAATGGCTACTACCACAGGAAAACTACCAAAAAATTATAATAAAAATCACTGATACTTTTGCAGCTTTATGTTAATATTTTTGTGTATTACGTTGTAAAACGAACATTAGTTGTTTGAACAAACACGATTACAAAAGATCTCATGAATGCTTCTTGTTCATAGTCATGGCTTTTGATGAACATCAAAGAATCCTAAAAAAGTAATGTTTCTATAAATAATATGAAGCAGCGCAACTGTTTCAACACTGATAATAAGAAATGTTTCTTTTGAGCAGCAAATCAGCATATTATATAACGATTCCTGACGGATCACGTGACGCTGATGCTGAAAATTACATTTTACAGTATATTCAAAGGGTTTTTTTGTAATATATTTGGCAAATTTCCATGTTTGCTGAAGTTTATTTAGACGCAGTCTCAGTAAGAGGTTTAAAAAACATTTCTTGAATGTGTATTTATTATTAATTAGTATTAAATTCTGTAAAAATAAAATAAAAAGATTCTCAGTAGCCAGATCATTAAGCCTAATACAAAAAAAGTGCAATATATTAATGTTATGGCTTGATTAAGGATGTTTATGTGGCCTGTGGAAGTGTGTATGTTTGTAGTGGTGGAATCTCTGGTGAAAGCTTCTGACGTGCGCTCTGTTGTGGTAGAAATCAATAACTGTGTTTCCAGCCTTGTTCATTTCACCTTTTCTGTTTGCTGTTGTCTCAATAACACTCTTTCTCTTCTTTTCTCAGGCTGCTGTGCTTTTATGTGACTATCACAGATACCCTGAGTGTTTTTCTTCTGGTTTGATGGAATTGTCTTTGTCTTTCCTCCAGCAAACCCTTCAGCGCAGCTGATCCCAGTACAGAAATCTCAGTGGCCTCCGATCCGTCCTCTGGGTGAACATTAGAGGACTGTCATATCAGACTTTTTCTATTAAAAAAATAAAATAAAATAAAACATTTTATATATATATATATATAATATAATGACTGTTTTCTCACAGGTTTTCTGAAGGCTTTATTAAGACTCCAGCTCCAAACGTTTGTTTGAGGTAATATTACTCTACATTTTAATTTATTTTATTTTTTTTAATTTATTTTAATTTAACAAGGTTAGATTTATTTTAAGTAGCGTTGTGTAATTACATATCATTTTCAGTTTTATTATTTTTTTACTTGGTGCCTGATAACTGTTTTATATTTAATATTATTTATTTAAAAAAATATATATTTTTTTGCTTTTCTTTAAATTTTAACTATTTTTTAGTTATATTATATATTCATTGTGTTCTTTAATGATCTATAATGTTCAGTTGTTGGTGCTTTGTCTCTGCCTTTAAAAACATTTACAACTAACATTTATTTTTCATTATTATTATTGTATTAATTTTTAGCATTGCATTTTGTTTATTTTTTTTACAGTATTTATTGTATTTTAACATTTATGTTCTATAATTCTCGATATTTGTTGTTTTGTCTGTGCGTCTTATAACCCTTTCTTTTTTTCCTCCCTCATGCATGGTCTTTCTGTATCTCGACAAGCCTGAAGCTAACGTTTATTTTGAACCAGAACTGATTAATCATTAATAGGATGTGCATTATGCCTCTTTACATAGTTCAAAGGCTGGTGAAACGACTGTGTGTGTGTGTGTGTGTGTGCGTGCGTGCGTGCTGCCCTCACCTCTTGCACCTTAGCATGTTTACTCAGAGTGGAATTTGTTAGTCTCTGTCTCTCTCTCTGTCTCTCTCTCCACACGTGGCTGGGTAAAGAGGATTAAAGTGATGCAGCACTGCATCTGTCTGTCCTCCAGCTCGCAGCTTTCAGTCCCCAAGCTTTGATGTGTTAAATGGGGCATCTTCTGCGTGCGTGTGTTTGTGTGTGTGTGTGTGTGTGTGTGTGTGTCAGTCAACCTGAAAGGCAGAGGAGAGCAAAGAGGATGTAGAAATGCATGTGAAGAAATGAATCACGGCTCTAATAAAGCGCACAGCCTGTGTAAACCATTAAAGTTCCCTCGACGCTTGACAAATGCAGAATATCATCAGCCCGGCAGAGAGAAGCATTAGCCATGCTTTTTTGTTCATTTGTGTTTCCATCTGAATTAATCAGCATTCAGGAGAGGTTCGTTTGCTCAATTAATCTTTCTGTATGTCTGTTTACTCATTCATTGGCTCTGTGGCGTCTTACTGCAACACAAAGCAACAGGCGTTCTGTTCACTGATAGCATTCAGCTCAAGCTCAAGCTGCTTAATTCGAGCTTGTAATTTGTGTTCACAAATTGCTGTTGATCATGACCCTAGCGTATAAATCTACAGGTATTGTTATTAAAATGAGCGCTCCACTCTCATTATGGCGACTAGAAAACAAACAAAACGAAGGAAAACAAAAGGTCAGTGTTGTATGTCTATTCTTTTTCTATTCCATGAAACAGCTATTTCACTAACAAAACAGTACAGTGGAAGATTTTTTTTGTTGTACAGTATAATATTAATTATTTGTTTTTTCGAATGCATACCGATATATACTTCGAATAGCATGTAAATGCCATGTTACATGAAGTTGGAATCATGGTGTCTATCAAAATACGGTTTTGTGTGTTTAAAGATGTCTTACCTTTTTATTCTATTTCATTTCATGTCATTAGTAGTTAGTGATTCGCTCACAGTTTTACAAAGTTATGGTACAGATGTAAACAACAAAACAACTGCTTGGTAACCACCAAAACCACCAAGAAATCAGAAAACCGACCTAGAAACCAGTCAGAACACCCTATCAGCTTCCACCCTACTACCAAGGAGCCACCTAGAACCTAACATTAACAACTGTCTAGTAACCACCCAGTACACTCAAGGAATCCCATAGGATGGGAGCTGCCTACCAAAAATCTTGACCAAATCCTAAGTGGACCATGTCAGAAATTCTGGTTCAAATCCAGTCGAACTGAAGGGTTTACTTTGGTGTTGTGACCTGGATAAAGGTGAGATTTAGGGAGGCGAGTGTAATGGAGGTCAGCAAGCAAGAGCTGTACAGATAGACCTCACTCCCCTGATTTCAAGAGGTGCTTCAGCGACTTCTGTTAAGGGCTGCAGTCTTTAGCATCAATGTTAGTGCCCCCACCTCCTATGCCATAAATGCTGCTTTAAGTAGAACTGGATGGGTTACACCCACCAAACAGCCAGGAAAACTTGGAGACACTCTAAAAAATACCTTGGCAGCCATCACCACCGCCAAGAAACAGCTCAAGCAATGCAGGGGAAATTATTAGGCAAATTAACCATTGTTGCATGGGGCTTTGCACTGGCAGGCACCTCTTACCCGATTTTCTGAATATGTAAAAATCTAGTGTTTAGGTTTTGTTGCTTCTGTAAAGGCCCCATTGTGAGTCAGTACACTTGGAATAAATAAACCTGAAGAAACCACAGAGGCCTCTTAAACATTCTGCCCGGTCCTCAGTGCAGGGATCCAGCCCCGTAAATGGGTTTAAACGACATTGTTTCTGAGCCTGTAAAGAATACATAGTGTCTGCCCTGGGGTGAAAAGGCTGGGCGGCAGGCAGATCAGGGAGGGGGCTGCAGTCTTTATTAACCCTAGAGTGGCCAGCTAATGTGATTGAAGAGATGCCACCTGGCTGTGTGTATGCGTGTGTGTGTGTGTGTGTGTGTGTACAGTCAGCTGTCGTAGATTGGGGAGGACCAGGTGCTGAGATTCGGCTCTCCTAATTGTTGCCATGTAACAGCGCGCTTGACTGCACCGTGCGGCTTGGGGCGAGAGGATTAGAGCAAAGAAAGACGCTGTTGCTGACACAGAAGTCCATTTTCTTTCTTTCTTTCTTTCCAGATCCCCACCCCCCCTCTATCCTCCACAATCCCGGCACTCCTCCCAAGTAAGACTGAGGGATGAGGGCGGACAGACAGAGGGAGAGAAGCCGGTCGTATTGTTTAATACAGTGGAGCTGGAGATCTGGAGTGGATTTTGAGAAAGCAAGATATTGGCTCCACCTGTTTACGAACTTGATGACTCTGAAACTCATCACTCCTTCACCTCATTAAAATGCAGTCGACTGTAAATCTCGGAAGCTCGAGAGAAATAATGAGAAAGAGTGGAGATGCTCCCTCCGATATATTTGCTTACATATTTCAACATGAACATTTCTCATCAAGTTCTTCCCACATTGATGACGTGAGCAATGCTATGCACACAAATTGAAAATCTTTATATACTCATTACAGTACTATCATTTGGGTTGATATTTCTCTCAGAAAAAAGTTTTGAAGCTCATATTTAACCCATGTACCTTGAGTTGTATTTTAAGCGCACTTGAAGGCCATCTGCGCTCATGTGCGTAAGTGCTGTAATGTTCCAGGATGTCCTCTGCGGTCCGCTTAATGTGAGAGTGACAACCCCTTTTTTTCCTCAAATGCACAGCGCTTTTACTAGTTAACCCGCCCTTTCCCCCAGCCACAGGAGACGCCTAAGGCCCGTGGAGAGACGTGAGTCAGCCTCGCCTCTGTCCTTTCAAGCTCGTTACAACTTGCGTTTAATGCAACGCTGCTCTTAGAACCGTTCGTCTAATTGTGCGCCATTGTGTTTAACCCATCTGAGCCTCTGACAGCACTCAACAATTGGAAATGCAGTGGCGGGGTAGCAGTTGTCAGCGCAAGTGTGCTAATTTGAATATGCAGCGAATGGGGGGCTTTCAGAGCGAGACAGAGAGGGAGGCCATATTGAGAGCCGCCATCTGTGTCCGTGTCGCTCGGTGCGGCCAAAGCAGGGAGATCCCATATGTCACACGAAGCCCCACTGGGTATAGCACTCTTGTTGCTGTTTGTTGTTGTTATTTATTTACGAAAGGCCCTAGGAATGAGAAAATCGAGATGGGTTTGCAGTGCCAGGGCCGAAGGGGCGATAATCTGGCATCGTTAGGACCATCTAACGAGCAGACTTTGTGTCAATCGGTCTGTGGGTGTGTGTTTACCATCTGCAAGACGGTATGTGCACATCTGCTGAATCACTGTGGTCCGTTGGGCGTTGGGCCGTCGTGGGACCATGTGGTATGGTGGCATAGACGGTCCCCTGAGCTTTTAGTGACAGGTCTGGACGACTGACATCACAGACACACCTCTACTTGAACTGACATCATGGCTAGGCACTCAACTAGAAATAAAGGTGACATGTTAGCTTCAGGGCGATTTCACACTAGAGATTTTGAAGTCAGAGTTCAGTTGCTTTAGTTGGTGTGAAAGCTGTTTTACAAACGCAAATGAACAGCACACTTCAAGCAGTGTCTGGGACAGGCTTTCCCAACCTTTTTAGGCTTGTCTATCACACATGTCCATAATTTTAGGGGCTGCTAGGGAGAAACTAAACCTAAAAGTGACTATTAAGAAATTGCAAAGGTATAGTTCACCCTACAATTTTAATTTTCACATCATTTGCTCATGGTCATGATTTTCCAGTCCTAAAGGACTTTTTCTTTTGTGGAAAACAAAAATGATTTTCTTAAAAATGTCAAATGAATGTAAATGGTATCCACTGTTATTTTGTGTACTTTATGCTGGGGAAAAAAATCACAAAAGCTTTGATTGACATTGCTGCAGGGTCATTTTGTTTCGATTGAAATTATACACACCTGGGCAGTGTTGTGGAGTAAGTTGCATGTAACGGAAATACATAATTTAATTACAAAATAAATGTAAGCGTAGTTGCAGTTACTGAGAAAGAAATCTGTAATTAAATTAGCTACTTATCAAAATGTTAACAATTACAAAGAGGGTAATATCTGAATGTTTTTACATGCATGCAGGCAGGATTGTAATCTGTATCTTATTACATTTCCAAAGTACTGCAGCATATAAATGTCTTCCGGCATACTAGAAACTTAAATTCAGGTGTATTGGAGCAAGTTGTAACTGAATGCTGTAGGAATTTTACCCTCCAGGACCATCTTTAGACTCCCTGGAGATAAATGGACAATGTTTATTTTGGGTGAGCTTGGTTTTGGAGGTTTAACAAAGCAAAACCAAAATCATTCCAAGGACCAACCTTGAACCTAATTAAATACGTCTTGTTGGGAATACTGGTCAATGATACAATTTCTTTGGATTTCTGAATTGATATAACAGCAATTTAATGACACATAATGTTTCTATTTTAGTACAATGCATTTGTTTGATCTCTTTCAGTTCTGTGCATGTTTTGCTAATAAAAGCAAAGGAACAAAACCATGAGATGCTGTTGTCTTGCTCTTTTGAGTTGTTACCTAGCTACAATGGTAAACAACTGCTGCTGGTGCTCAACAGTGCCACTTACATCGATGACAAAAGCATACAGTGATGTAATATAAAAACACCTGTAGTGGCCAAAGAGGGTTGAGTTAGGCTTGAAATTCAGAGCACGCATCTCTGGAATAAATGCTTCCTTTCCCTATAATGCAGCTCCTAATGCGCCTCTGAAAATCCACGTTGCAGGGTCAATGTTCTGGGAAATGGAATCAGCCCTTACTGTAAGAGAATGCCCAATAGGCTCAATTAACCTGCCACCATAGCGCTCTCTTCTCTCTGTGTTAATTAGATGGCTTTGGTGCCTGCCAGCACAGCGCTGAGACGTCGCCGTGCACTGAGCAAGAAATGCCGCCGGGGCCACGGGACACTCCCCACCCACAGCTGCCCACTGATGTCATCTCTAAAGCAATAGTAGTGACCCATAGATATCTACACTGACTAGATAGGCCCTCTGACGCTGCTGTCCATATGAACGATGCATCAACGCGGCCGCCATCTTGTGTCGGGTGAAGGCGCGTCTACTCTGCATTAGTTAACATTGGCAGAGAACTATCAACGATTAAAAATCACCTTCATCACCTTGCTTAATTATCAACCAATTTTCAAGCCGTTTGGTATATTATAAATGTCAGACATATATTTATGATAGAACATAGATTAATTAATTATTGTAAAATAATTAATTAATCTATGTTCTATCATAAATTTGTGATATATCATAGACACACCTACATAACTACTTTATTTGTTCTACAATGCACAAAACAAACAACGAAAATGACAGCTGCACAGTACGTGTGGTCTTTTGGCTCAAACCCCTCTCTCCTGAGTGCAGACTTACTAAAATACAAAGACTTCCTAAAAAACATAAAAAACATCTTGGACTGTGCCCTTTTAAAAGCTGTTAATATGTACGCTTCAGGTATTAATTCTTCCTTTAGTTGCTATCTTATGTTAAGAATAAAATAGGATCTCATTGGTTGACAATTCACAGCATCAAAGGCTGCATGCACTATGCTAATAATTTTGGAATTTTGGTCAAATACAAGCTTATTTCACTGCTTATAAAACATTCAATATGCTTTGAATGATTGACCATATCTACCCTATAAATACACTAAAGACAAGACAAAGGGATGTAGTTGTTGTGAGAACAGAAGCCCCTCCACTATGTTTAAAGTTCATGACCCGCCCAACTGAAACTGTTTGTTTGAACAGAGGCTCTCAAACCATCTCCTCTGCACCACCAGAGGGAGGTCTCGCTGGAGTACTAACCAGCCTATTTGGACTATTCGCTGCATACCTTGGACTGATCACACACACCTACCGCTCATTCACCACACCAACTTGCTCATTACCCATGCCCATTTAAGCCAGACTCATTCACTCAGTCACCGTGAAGTCTTGATTTGCCACGACCATCTTCCTTTGCTATCTTGCTATTGTTATCGACCTTGGACTGTTTACCTGCCTTGTGATTGTTTCTGGCTGCCCTGACCTTGTTTACTCTGCATTGCTTTGTTTGCCGGGATATCGACCCTGCCTGTACAACTACCCCAAATAAATGCTGCACATAGATCCCACTCCACCTGGTGCTTCGTCAAACTGGTATCATTCAGAATTTCCCATTAGTAAATATGACTTGAGAGGCCATCTGCATCCAATTTCCAATTTAGTAATAGTAATAATAATAATTTTTATTTATATAGCGCCTTTCCAGAGCTCAAGGACACTTTACAATGAATTGAACAAAGAAAAGATAATCAAATCAGACATTAAATCGAGGGGGAAAAAAGGACATACAAGAAGTCAAGTATAACAATCTGGAAGTACAAAATAAGACATGAGAGACACATTCAATGGAGATTAGACAGAGAGTTCAGTGTAACGACTCAGAGTGTAACATTCAGCAAACATGAGTAAGGATTTAAAATCTGCAATATTGTCAACAGAACGGAGTAAGGATGGTAGAGAGTTTGGATTGTATTTGTATTTACGATAATTCAGATAGCATGTGATGACAGCATGTATTATTATGTACATTTAGGTACTAACATGCACCCTTTAGAGAAAATAAGGTACAAAACAGCTTTTGGGGAGGGGAATGAACTGGAGTTCCTGGGAAATTTCTTCAACTTTCACTGGCGGACATGGAAACACTTTCTCTTTGTCACTCAAAAGAGATAAAATGAGTCATACAATTTTGAGGTTTCATGTTTTAAGATACGTGCGCGAAGCATCTTTCCCTGGCTAATGCGGTGTCCATGTCAGATTTATTTATCCCAAATGAGATTACCCACGAGCATAATTACTTTAACAGCATTCATTTTCCTCGACACTCACTCTCGTACTGACGCAACATGAACTACTTCCAGCAAAAAATAAAACGTTCGCTGCATAATCAAGCTGCCTCTTGGTGCTAGCAGTAAACTGATCTATTCTGGCCATGAAACGCATATAAAAATGTAATTAGTGTGCTTATTTTGAGTAATGAAGATGAGATTGGATTAGCAGGCTCTGATTCCATCCTCATCGCGGCAGTGGACGCGTTTCCTTGTCCGCTTTTAGCACCTTGTTAAGACGCAGGAGCTGATGAGGTTAATTGGAGTCTTTCAATGTGGCTTTAATGACTTAAAGGGGCAAATCTTGCAACTGGCAGATCGTGCAGCACGTCCGCATGGACCAAATTCTTATAGGCTTGGATTTTGTGATTGGCTGAATGTCAACGAGGCAATTATCTGCAGGGATTCAGGTTGGCCCATCTGAGGAGCGCAAGGGAAGGTCATCTTGATCCATGGGGGTTAATTAGCTGACCTCATCTAAAGGAGGATAAGTTGTGAAGATAGCCGCCGCTTTCCCATGTGCTGGGCTGTTGCAGTTGGGAGTTTCCATGAACGTCCTAGTCCTTTTTCAAAGGCAGATTTCTCTGAGCCCTGACCTTCTTTTTGCTGAAATTGTATTTGTTGTTTTACTTTTTTTCTCCTCAATAGCTGTGTCTTTTTCTGAATGCCGCCATTCTTAAATTACCCAGCATCTATAATAGATTTGTAGGGTCTTCTGTCTTACACGTGTGTCTTGCGTCTGGTCAACACACCCACTCTAGACCACAGTGAATGTCAGAGTAGACCGTTGCTGACCCCTCATGACCCTTACAAACGGTGTCATCCATCTCCAAAAGGACAAACAATATGAAGTGAACAATGAATTCAAAGGCCTTTCCTTCACTGAAATATGTTCAATAGTAACTCTAAATGGAAGCATTGATTTGCGCTGTCCATGGTACTTTGAAATGTTGCATGCATGCTTAGTAAATTTGATTTAAAGAACTAATGATGAACAGATGTTTGGATTTTGGTGCTGGTCCCAGTTTACGTTAACAGATGCATTGCTTGGTTAATTTTTAACAGTTCACTTTTTGTCTTAAAAAAAAGAAAAAAAAGCGAATAATGATTTGGTCTAAGCAAGTTAGCAGTGTACAAAAAACTGCTTGTAATTGTTCTTTAATTAAAAAAAACTGAGATTAAAATCTCCTAGCAAGAGTGACTTGGCCAAGAAAGCAGCAACAAATAACATTACATTTACAATCATAACACACAACACAAATCAGATATCAAAACAACTTACCAAAGGCTAAAACACACAGCTTGTTAAAAATATATTAAATTCATGTAATGATGGAAGCACGTTAGCTTTTGATTTATTGTTTTTCAAGGAACACATTATAAAAAACAAACTGTTGCTCTGCCATGACTAATATAGTGGACTGTGGCTATGCTAAGAATTACATAATGCATTTGTCATGCTTTATTGTTTCCCTATGAATGGTGGTACCATAGTGCAGTGGCACTTTTATCAATAACATAACATGGATTAATTTGCATATTAATAAACTAATGCATGTGAATAATTCTGCAACAGAAAATCTTTTTTTCCCTTTATTTGCAACTGTAGAATTGAATCACAATGCGCTAAAAGCAAAGTAACACGCATCTCTAATGTTGTTTTCAGCCTGTTGCACCACAAGTGAATCAAACGGCGACTAAATACTTAAATAAATATATAATACTCAAAACAAAGATACAATCAGCAAATGAGCATTGCTTTTTTGTGAGTGTGAGAGCCCTTTCAGCTGTGCTCACATTGTATTCTGTGCTGAATACCACGGTACTCAGGAAATGACCCCTTATGACATAGTCCTTGTTGCTATGGCAGCGTGGATAGTGATACACTTCCCAGTCCCAACAGAACACAACATATTTTTAATGAAATTGCTTTAGGTGGGAGGTCCGTCGTGAACCTTTTGGTCTGTTGTCCTCAATGGATAGAATATATTTAGTTCTCCAGCTAATAAAGAAGAAAGGTATGTGTGGAAATCTGTTCAGGACACAGATGATGCTGTTTGTGCATGCCCACAGGAAAGACAAATAACAAGTGCGATATCTTTACACTCTCTATTATTTCTCCTAGTTGGAGACTGCTGGTGTTTCTGAGTGTTTCAGATTTTAACAATATGTCTTAAACTGGACTCAGGTTTGCCAAGATGCCAAAATCTGCCATTAAAGTTCAAGGTTTGTTATTTGTCACATGCATTCTACATGTATGTGATGTAATATAGTGAAACGTGTTTTAAAAAAATGAAAAACCCAATATGAACCAGCAAGGATTCCAAGCTGGTCCAGGCTGGTGCATGCTGCTTTTGGAGACAAACATTTTTGCTTGCATATGTCTCTATTAAACACAATGATGCAAAGAAAATCAATACAAAGTTAAAACATATGATTTACAATGGCGGCCACAGTTATTAAAACACTAGTATTTTTTATTTTTGTGATGAAGTATCAGCAGAGGTCGGATCCATTTGTGAACTGTTTATTTTACAATAAAGTCAGACAGGCAGGGTCAGTCAACAACGAACAGGAACAGAGCAGGCAAAGCAAAACAATACCTCAGAGCAGGCAGTAGGCTGGGGAATCAAGCAGGAATCGTAAACGGTAAGTCCATGCAGAAGGTCGGGGTATCAGGCAAGAATCATGAGTCAAAAGGCAGTCCAGCTAATACACAGATCAATTCAGTAATCCATAGGAAAGAACGGGTGGGAATGGTATTTCCCCCGGGGATGGTTCCTGCTGATGATGGTCAGACAGTGACACAGAGGACCGCCTTGAGACAGAGCCTCCCTCCCCTGCGACGGCTCCTGAAGCGAGAGGTAAGTTTGTGTGAGAAGTTAGCACAAGGGTATAGTTTGGGTGGACTGCCATGACGTTGTGAGAGGATGGCCCCTGCTCCGGTGTTGGAAGCATCCACTTTGACGTTGAACTCCTGTTCGGGATTGGGGTGTCGGAGAATGGGAGCTGAGGTGAAATGAGACTTTAGATCTTGGAAGGCTTGTTCACTTTGAGCAGTCTACCGAAGGAGGTTAGGGCCTTTACGGGTCATTGAGGTGAGTGGTGCAGCTACCTGGCAGAAGTTTTGGATGAATCGGCGATAAAAGTTGGCGAATCCCAAGAAGCATTGAAGGTCATTGATGGTTTGTGGTTTGGGCCAGTTTAAGATGGAGGTGACTTTACTTTCATCCATGGTGATGCCCTCTGAACTGATGATATAGCCGAGGAAGGAGATGCGGGTTTGGTGGAATTCACATTTAGGTAGCTTAGCAAAGAGTTTGTGTTGAATCAGACGTTCAAGAAGTGCCCGGACATGTTGGACGTGAGTTTTAAAGTCTTTAGAGTAAATAAGAATATCATCTATGCAAACTATGACATGATGGTTGAGTTCCTCTCTGAAGATGTCATTGATTAATGCCTGGAAGAAAGAGGTACTATTAGATAACCCAAATGGCATCACAAAATATTCATAGTGCCCGGTGGTTGTTGAAAAGGAATCGTAAACGGTAAGTCCAATCAGAAGGTCGGGGTATCAGACAAGAATCACGAGTCAAAAGGCAGTTCAGGTAATACACAGATCAGTTCAGTAATCCACAGGAAAGACAGCTCAGAGTTGCTACGGAGGAGAACAAAACTTCGCTGAGAACTGGATCCTTTATCGCTCTTATAAAGGGAAATAATGCGCTACACCTGGGACGGAAATCCCCGAGGTGTAAAAGTGGTCCGGGTGGAAACGTTAATACTCCCGGGAAGGTTCCCGCTAATGACGGTCAGACAGAGCCACAGAGGACCGCCTTGTGACAATTTTCAGCAGCTAAAATATCTTTTTTCAGTAGTGTGTGAGCATGAAATATTAGTTTATATTTCTAAACATTCATTTTGCCATTAATTGTAGTAATCCATTAAGATTTTTGTTTGCACAAGGGTCTGACAACAGAATCCAGTCTGTCAGGGCGGATATTAAGAAACAGAACAAACTAAGAAAGACTAAATCCACAAGAACTGCAGCAACGTCTCCAAGATGCTTCAAGAGACCTCCTTGAAAGTGCACAGAGGACAAAAGCTGCTTTAAACGCAAGGATTCTCACACCAAATGTTGATTTAATTAAGTTATTAGAAGCTAATTGATAAAGAAACTCTACTCATTACATAATTTTTTTTGACAGCGTCCTCATTTAACTGCATTTTCAACAGAAGTGCCTAAACCTTTTAACCGTGCTTGCAGGAAGGCTCTCTTGAAGACGTTGCCATAGTTATTCTAGATTCAGTCTGTCTTCGTAAAAGAGGATGGTTTTACTATGTACAGTCAGCACCATGAAATATTGTTGAAAAAAGTGATAGCATGCAATTTCAGCAATTACTGAAACAGAGAGATCTCTAACGAAGTCAAGAGCCCAACTGAAGGGGACACTGATCACCATAATGGTAACATGCTTCAGCAACCTTGTATGTCTACCATAAGAAAGAAATAAAGCCTAACTGGTTTGTAGTAATTTAATAAGGTCATGCTGTTTTTGGAGTTGCTTAATCATCCTCTAGTGTGATATTGATTTAATCTAAGGAGGCTGTGTGTCTGTAAGACAGCTGTAGTTGTGTTTCTGCTCACCTCCTCCTCACTGTTTTCTTCTGCTCTTTCCATTCTTATCTTCACTGGTTCTGTTTGTTAACTATAGGTGTGATCACTAATGATAAAAAAATACTAAAACTTAATTACAATTTAAAATGGAAAACATAAAATTAAATGATTGATAAATGATTAAAAATATAAATAAATCTACTATAGTATCCTAATGATACTAACACATAAAAATAATAAATGATAAATAATAAACCATACAAAACTGAAAACATAAAAACGATTAAATGTCAACATTTTTTATTCAATCTAAAATACCCAGCTTTTTCTTTGAAGTGAGTGAGGCTCCTGTTCATCAGACGCTGTAGTTTAATAACCAGCAGAAAAACAACATGCAGTAAACACTAAAACTGTGTGCACTAAAAACCAGTGTGTACAGAATTAAGACAATACAGTAAAATAACATGATAAGACAACAATTTTTAATATCAAGCAGCAAAACTAGACCCAGATGAGACCAGAAGCTATACTCATAGATCATTTTCATCACGTCTGTTGATTATTTATTTTTTTAATGGAGACATACAAAGTAAAAAAAAAAACTACCATAAATAATATAAAAATAAAAGGTGGTTCAAAGACGATTGTGTTTGATTTAAATAGAAATGCATTGCTTGTTTAAGCCTGAGCTGATATTTAATTGTGCATCTGAGCAGGATGCATGTTGGAATTCTGATCTGTGTGTGTGTGTGTCCTCTGACAGCGTCCTCAGGTGCATGGTGTTGCGCTCTTGAATCGGGCTCTTTCAGCGATTTGTCACGGTTCTGTTGGGCCCTGCTGCGACGGCACGTGCCAGATCACTGCCGCGGTGCTGCTCCCTGTGTGCCAGACGGCCTCTCGTCGTCCTGACAGCCCACCACTGCTGTCACCCGCCCTGCGCCCGGGCACCGGCTCCCGGCCCTGGCAACACAAGCGCAACCACAACCCCTACCCAGAATAGATGCAGGCACAGGGGCCAGACAGAAACCCCCACAGGACACACACACACACACGCTGTACCCTGCAGCTCCGCAGACTGTTCATTTACTCCAGGCGGGATAAGACAAGGTCAGATTCAGGCTTACTTTATGATTTTAGTTTTTCAAATGAATTATTAAATGTGATAATTGTGACTCTAAATCCAGGCTGGATGAGACACTTTTAAAGCCACAGTAAAATAATGATAACAAACTACTTAATTATGCTGGGCTATTAAGGCACCATGTTGGTTGGCAACTTTAAATAGTATACACTTATTGTCAGGACAGTTTTTTAAATGGTAAATGTAACTTTGATTAATCTTATTTCTTTTGGTGCTATTTTCTGAGAGCGTTGTGCCTACAAATGGTACATTATGTGTTTAAAAGCTATTAAAAATCATATCTGTAATTGAAGAAAGGAAATAAAGCTGAAATCAAGTTAAATGTAAATAATAAAATGTTTAAAAATGTGAAAAAAAAACTGAACGAGAAAAATATATATAATATAAAACTACAAAAAAAATAAAATAAAATAACTAAACTAAACAGAATTAAAACTAAAATATTGATATTGCATTCAGAATATTAAGAAATACTGTAATAAATAATATTAAAATAAACTAAAACTAATTTAGAAATGCTAAAAGAATTAATTGAAGCCCATAACAACTCAACACTAAAAATAAAACCCTAAAATATAAAAAGTGAAATCTAATTTAAAATATAAATATAATATATATAGTACTAAAACAAAATAATACAAATCTAACAAAATTAATAACAAAATACTAAAACAATACTGAATTTTATTAAGTAACATATAAATAACGTTTAAAGCTATTTAAATATTAAAATGTAAATAACACTAAAATAATACTAAAATGCAAAACCAATTGAAACAATTGAAGCATTTAAAGCTGTTTAAATATGTCTTTCTTTCTCTGTCTCTTTCTTTTTTTTGTACAGTAAATGAGTAATGAATTCTTTGTTGCTCTTGAAGAGGAGGGGAGTGTTTGTTTCCATGCATTCATTAAACAGCAGCTGAAACTCAATTGGAGAAACGGACACACACACACACACACACACTGACAGAGGTATGTAAATGAGGACATACCAAAGACTTCTCAGCCAAGAAAACCAGAGCTTTACTTGGGAGTATCTGAGGATGTCTGCAGAAGCAGGAAATTTATTAGTATTTTGTCCCAAAACTATAGGTGTATTGATGTTGCTGGTGTCTATGTGTTTTTTACATTTGTTGCATGTTCAACCAAACTGAACACATGAAACACACACAGGTTGATGTCATAGATCACATAGTCTGATGTAATCTATCCAAGCACTTCGGGGAGAGACATCATCTGTGTGTGTGTGTGTGTGTGTGTGTGTGTGTGTGCAGACATGTGCAGGTTGTGCCCGTAGCGGTCTGGCCCGATCAGCAGTCTGACAGTGACAAGAGGAGGCGGGGGAGCCACCTTCATTTGCATAATTATGGTCGTGCTTCCTGAAACACAGCCCCGCCCACCGACGACCTTTCAGCAACCCGAATACTAAAGGACTCAGAGTGTGTTTGATGTTTGTAGACTCTTCTGATCTCAGTTCTAGTGTTTGTTAGCGTCAGCGTTGAAAGCATGTTTTTTATTGATATTTTCAATTTAGTTTTTATTTTGACATTTTTTTTCTGTGTCTGTTTAGCTATTCATTTTTATTTTTTATTTCAGTTTAAGTAGTTTACAGTTACTTCAACAACTTACTTCATCATTTACCGTTTTAATTCTGATTTAAGTTCCCTTTTAGTTTTACTTATTTGTTTCGTTAATTTTACTTTTCATTAACTTTAGTTAGTTTTAGTAATTTTACTAGACCATTTAGAAACTTAATAAAAATAAAAAATGTTTTTTTGGAAAATAAAAAAAAGTTTACGTTTCTACTATATTTTATTTTTAATTCATGTTTATTTCAAGTAGTAGAAATGTTTTATGTTTTTAGTTACCTATAACAACCCTGCACATAACAATGCAAACCCTGGGTAAAATTGTATAAAGATTGTGGGAAAATGTGCAAAATTGCAAAGTACATGAAATATAAAAAAAGCTTATTGATTATTGAGTACAGTGTACAAGAAATGCTATTTCCTAAATATGAAAAAGACTTTAAGAGTTATTCTTAGTGAAACTGACAAGCAGGTTTTGGCTGAAAATATATTAAATGCATGAAATGAACAGCATTTTACAAAGCACGCATTCATTTAATTGTATGGTAGTTTGTAATTTTAAAGTGTTTTCCTTCAGAAATGTCTGCAGTTTTTTGCTGTAGTAAAAGCGTTGGGACCGGCGTGCTGCCATGCGCTGTGATCAGTGAATAGATTTACAAGCATTAGGGTCGGGGTATTGTGTGCTGCTTGTGAACAGGAGGTCCGAGTCTTTTGTGTGGATCAGCTGTGTTCCCCCCACCACAGAAAGCCGTCTGCAAACCTCCTGCTGAATTGTGCAGAGGGTCCGGGGTCCCAAAACACAATAGACATGTGCCACGTTTAACTGACACTCCAATCCAGCAAACACTTAACACACACACAAACACAGACACACACACACACACACACACTCACTCAGAGAGACCATGATTTTTGCTAATATGCATGTTCAAGAATTTCAGTCTTTCTCTAAAAGAATGATCTTTATTTCTACTGCTAAAAATGTCTTTCATACTCAGTATTTTTGACTTGTTCTCTAGGACAACAATCGAAACATTCTTAAATCAGGTTTACTTGAGAAGCAAAACAACGTCATTTTCTGAAAAAAAAAAAAGTAAATATCTAAACAAAGATTTTCCAATATATCTGTGATAAGTTTCAGAAATTGCTTTATAAGTCTGCTTGAGTTGATCTACGTTTGAGATCTCTTAATGTTTTTATTTCATTTGCATTTGTATTTTTTATTTTTTAATTCTAGGCAAACATCCGAGTTGAGTTGATATTTCAGTGAAGTGGGATCTCTTTAAATCTCTGGAACTGTGAACGACATCTTAAAAAAAAAAAATGTTTTATGTTTATTATGTTTAGGTCATTCGTACAAATTCATATGAATTGCCATCTCGTAAAATATGTACGAATTAGAATAAATTGTATGAATTCGTACGAGTGAGGTCGTACAAATTCGTACAAATTAGCCACCTTGTAAAATACGTACGAAACAAAAGTGACAGTTAAGACATTTATAACGCTAAAAAAGATTTCTGTTTCAGAGTTTGTGAACGTTCTGTGTGAAAGAGTCCTGATAAATGTGTTATGGTTTTTGATTACATTGATAATACTCAGAAATGTTTTGGAGAAGGAAGAATGATTTCTTAAGGATCATGAGACACAGAAGACTGGAGTAATGATGCTGGAAAATGATCTTTGACAGGAATAAATGACAAATTGAAATAGAAAGTAATTGTTTTAATTGTAATATTTTACTTTTAATCAAATAAATGCAGTCTCAATGAGCAGAAGAGACTGACCCCAGCTTTATCTGCACGTAGGGTTAGATGGAAAGTATTGTTAAAGTGTGTGCCATACCTGAACAAGCCTTCATTCTCTTTCACAGTACCATAGGCTGTGTGTTTTCACCCTACTGTAATTTCCTTTGTGTGTGTGTGTGTGTGTGTGTGTGTTAGTCCACGGCAGCAACACCTGCCATACTGGAAAATGCCTTGAGGTTTGTGTGCTTTGCTGTGAGCCTGAAAGTGCAAGTGTTTACTTTCCTCTCCGTCTCTTTGTCTGAGCGCAGGCCAGATAAGAGTTGCCTCCGTCTGCGGCCGCTAAAAAAAATGTTTACTTCTGAGGAAAGACAGCAGGCGGAGAGAGGGACGACAAACAGACGAGTGTGACCTGCAGCAGGCAGGTGTGACCTCTCTTTACACGCCTGACACACGCCCGTATGAAGAGAGAGATTTGCTTTCATAATGCCACATTATTGTGACACACCAAACACAAACACATGCATTTGAATGCTCTTTCATATCTGAAGACGCGCCGTTTAATTCACATATTACTTTTGTTTCAGAAAAAATCCTCAGAAGAATAAAATAGACACAAATGAGACATTTGTTCATGCAACACGCATAAAAATAAAGGTGCTTAAAAGGATCTTCACAGCGACGCCATTTTCATAGAACCATTTTAGTACCACCCAGAACCTTTCAGTCAAAGGTTCTTTAAAGAACCATCTTTCTTACTTTTTATCATCTGAAGAACCTTCTTTCACCACAAAGAACTGCTTGTTTTAGTTCATATTAGGGTTAATATTAATTAGGGGATTTTGTCAACCTGATCTCACGGCAATTCTTACGTATTTTACGAGGTGGCTAATTTGTACGAATTTGTACGATCTCACTCGTACGAATTCATACGATTTATTCTAAGTCGTACATATTTTACGAGATGGCAATTCGTATGAATTTGTACGAATAACCTTAACATAACCCCGCCCCTAAACCTACCCATCACGTGATTTTAGACAAATCGTACGAGTGAGGTCGTATGAATTGGCATAAATTTGGCACCTCGTACAAATACGTATAATTGCTCGTGAGACTGTGTTGGTCTGTCATGCAATAGAAAAAGATAAATTAAATAAATACATAGAACAAAATTATAATGAAATCTTTTAAACTAACATTTTTAACAATAAGTTTGTTTAAAAAAAGTTTTTTTTTTTTCAAGCATTTTTGAAACTCCTCTCTTTTCCTTTTCACTAAGCTGTTTAATTTACACATTTTAATTTTATGGATGCTTTCTAATACACCTTTCTGTCACAAGTGTGATCATTTGGGCCTTGTAGAGGCAAAGACTTATTACGAAGGAGATGATCAGAGTTGACGAGTAGCTGCAAGTTCCTAGTGCTCACCAGAGCGGAGTGTGGCCATCTGTCTGTCACACTATCACAAAAACATGTATCTGGAGCTGTACGTGTGTGGAGATTTTTATTAGACACTTAATTACAGTGATACAATTACTGTCTACTGCATCAGTGAGTTAGAGGTAAATGAGCGAGTGTGTGCGATTGTGTGTCTCTAGGCTCTACGCTGCAGCTGTGTGCCTTTGTTTCTTTGTCGATGATAATGGTTCTGAGTCACTCATGAACACCTGCAATGCTACTGAATGGACCAGAAATTACAGAGGTCAATTTTAATCTTCTACATACAGGACACATAAACATGCAGCACCTATTCTACGCGGCAAACCACAACAAACAGATGAAATGATGCTACATACGTTCTGATAATGTGATAATGATCAGATTTAAATAAGAGGATCGCCAAAAACTACACAAAAAGATACACACCGTGGTGTGAATGTCAAAATAAAAATAAATAAATAAAAATATCAATGAAATTAAATTAAATAAAATACAAGATACAAGTCGCACACACATAAATTAATAAAGCCTGTAATTCCCATTTATTTATTATTATATATTATTTGTGTGTGCGTGTTTGTGTTAGCTTTCTGTAGATTACAATGCAAAATAGTGCATTTGTGTAATTTAATAAATAAAAAAATTAATAAATACATATATAAATAAACAAATAAATGAATGAATAAATAAAGCCTGTAATTCATCTTTATTTATGTATTTATCTGTGTGTCTATGTTAGCTTTTGAAAATGGAAAATGGTGTATTTTAGTAACTATAAAATAAATAAATAAATATTTGTACAACATACACTATTTAGCTACATTTAGTTACACAATAATTTCAAATTAATACTTTTGTTTAAAAAAATAAAATAAAATAAAATAAAATAAAATAAAATTACATTAAATAAAATTAAATTATTATTATTATTGTATGAAATAACTATTTCATTATTCCTTCTTCACCTGTGAAGGAAAATACTTACTCAGGTCTATTAAGAAAACACTGGGTTAGTTCATCCATAGAAAATCATTCTAATGTGCTAATTTGGTACTAGAGAAACCTAAATTATCTTGGCACAGTTAAAACGGCCGTGCTACTTAATGAAGTGTGTAAATTGTAATACTTTTTCAGCCTCCTTTTTCAGCTGCTGTAGTGGAGTGCACTTATTTCTAAACTAGAACTTTGCTTTAAAAAGCAACAAATAGAACCATTAGGAAAAAATTAAAGTATCACATTCTTCATAAAAATGAACAATTCTGAAGTGTTTCCAAACTTAGTGTTAAACACAACAGTTAAAACACACACTATTTGATCTCTTTCTTCTTTTCTCACACACAGTCCCTCTCAAATGAGCATTAGCTGATCAGACAGCCGATGTAAATGGACCGAATTTAGCAGGATGAACAGAGGAACAGGAAAAGAGAAAATTAAATTGCCTTGAGGACTAAGAAGAAGGTTGAACCCTCAGGCTAAGTGATTCTCAGAGAAGGCCGCTGATCGCCACCCGGCAGCTGGGACTCACTACACTGCTGGAATGTAAGGAGGAGGGAGCAGAGGCCAATGTCATGGACGCATAAGGATCAGTACCCAAGAGATACAGGCAAAAGACACAGGGACCCACAGATAAGAAGAAAGAAGGGGGAGTGGAATAGGGAGAACGAGCAGACAAGGGACATGACAGGTTTGCAGGGATAATAACACAAGGCTCTTTCTGGTCAAAAAAGTACTTCAGTGGTAGCTAATATACAGCATGGGTCATATATAAGCATACGCATGTCTGGAAAACTGAGATTTTAATCATTTAAGATAATGTAGAAAATTAAGACAATTGTAATAAATATAAGAATATGACACACACATATATATAACGTATAATTATACATATAATTATTATTAGGAGAAGTAATTTCTTAATTGATTAATTATTATTATTTCAATGAAATGTTCCATAAGTAAGCTATATCAATATTAAATTGAAGTACGGGTAAATATGTACACTGTAAAATGACTTTCCATAGTTTGAAGATCATAAGAGTAAGTTTTTAGTGACCTATTTACTTTGTTTTTGTTTAAAATGTCAGCAGGTTACTTGCAGCATGTGGAATTTCTGAGCAATTTCAGTGCAAAAAGAATTTCTGTACTATATATTTTAATATACAGCCAAACAAAATCTCCAAAACAGACTACAAAAAAAAAAAAAACGTTTATAGATAGATATTTTTAAATGTAAAAACTCTACAACCAAAAGAACTGCTACATAATGCTACGTTTAATTTTTTTTTTTTTTTTCTATTCACTTTTCCTCTCTCACTCTCTTTTCATCCACAACCGCTTGTCCCCCGGTCTAACTTGGCAGGGTATTTTTTTTTCTGTGCTTCTACTCTATTCCTTTTTTTGGTCTTTAATTATCACTAATTAAGCTCTCCCTCGTCTGCTCCATTTTTCTCAGTGGGTGAGAGCGGGTTGAATAATTGGATGTAGAGAGGAAGACGGATGGTGCATCCTGAGCCCTGGGATTGTTCAGTCACGGCACACAGGAGTCTTCTGCGTGTGTTCCATCCTTTAAGCGACCTTCCTCTTTCACTCCAAACACCCGGGATACTAAGCAAACCTTTCTGGGCACCGGGCCTTAAGAGTTATTTTTAAAGATGCTCCAGCTATGTTCATTTCCTTTCTTATGACTGTGCAAAACATGCAGTGGATTTATAGTGCAACCTCACTCCAACAGAGTGTATTTAATATTATTTTGGGGGCTTTTGCCAATTTACTGACTAAGAAAAAAAATCTCTCTCACATTTCTCAAACATGTTTCAGAAAAGATTTTAACAACATTACAAACTGTACTCAGATTTGCCAAAATATACAGTCACTCAGATGTGTCCTAGACAGTAATGTGATGTTTTTAAAATCCCAATATGAATTCAAAATATCTCAACACTTTGGTTTATAGATGTTTAGGAGAAACAACGTTTATAATTGAAAGAGCAACCTTTGAGCAACAGAATTTCCCATGTGATGCCAGGAAATACTAAAAATGGGTCCAGGGCAAAAAATAACTGATTCAGATCCTATCTGAGCAGTGTAGCTCAACAAGTCTGGTTCTCTTATCAGCTCAGATCATTTTATATGAAGTTTACAGACAAATTCCAATTATTTACAGACTGGTTGAAATAACTGTGCCACAAATAGTCTCAGTGATGCATATTGTTTAAAAGTCCTAGTTCATGTACATTAATACTCACAACTTTCCAAATTGCTTTATGGAGTTTTTGTCAACATCATTTTTTGTTTTTCTATTTTTAATAAGCTCACCAATAAGGACAAGATTTACTAACAGCTCTTTTGGCAATAAAGATGCGCAGTAAAGAATTAGAGCTGAAAGGCATGGGCACAATTATTCTAGTGCCTGACCTAATATGAATATGAGTTCCCTTTCAGAAACAAAATTTAAGGGAGTAGAGTGTTTAAATTATGATGTTTGCTCTTGTCAAATTACTGTAATTTGCACCATTATTTAACGCCCAAAGATATTTCTATTTTTAAAATTCAAACCTAAATCAATGAATTCCAGCAACGGCTGTATGCGCATCAAGTTCTTGCTGCTTGACTGACCTTTAATTGTCTTAAAACCTTTAAATATTTAATTGTCAAAAATGAAACATGGGGCTACCCTGAATAAGATCATTGACTCAAGTCAATAAAACCATTTATGAGCAGTGTTACAAGATACTACACATATTATCATAAACTATCGTGCATGTGTGAATACTCCAAGAGACCAAGACTCCAAGAGTTTTCCCTTGCCTGAACAGACACAGGGTCCTTAAGAAAGGGTAATTAGACCCCTGATGCGGCGAGTATTTCTAAATCAGATCGCTGTAGACTGAAGAGGTAGAAATCTCACCTTTGCTGTGCTCAAAATAAAAAATCTCTGTTTTGGACAGTTTGTTGTTTTCACTTATTAAATTGCAGATTATTATTTTGCTCAACTGAAATTCCGAGATCTCAAACTATGTTGATGACAAGAGTACAAATAGAAGGAAGAGGGATCAATATATGCTCTCAGCTCTGGGCAGGAACTGATGCTTCACAGTTGAGTTTGTTTGGATTACTGGAGAGCAGGAAATAGTGGATTTCTTTGTACGCTGAAATGTTCTATTAAGATGAATGGACGGCAGTGACTCATGCTTGGCAGAGAACACTTTCTGTATTGTGGTGGTATTCAGGCTAGAGAAATAAATATCTGCTTAAATTATATCACATTCGAATACTGGATTTCAATTGTTGCGCTCCAAATAGAGGTGTAAAAATTTGTAACCAGCCTGTAAATGTTTAAAATGTGTAGTTATTATAACGTGTTATCTTTGGTTAAATTTTCCATTTCACTCTGCAACAAACAGTTCAATCCTGTTATAACTAAAGCATGTCTTTGTGTTTGTCTGCAGTAACTTGAGTAATTCAAGGGTATAATAGAGCACAAATAGACTACAAATTGTACACAGTTGTTTTATATATTGGACCCAGGCCTTAAAATTCAGCATGAAATTATAGTTTTTTTATGTTGAATAATTATCTGCACATAAAATAAGCAGAAAAGTGTCTTACCTGTTGTTGCAGGAGTTTTATGACAGCAGCACAAGGAGTAAAAAAAGAGAGAGAGACAGAGTATTAGTCTTTATTACAATACTTTAGCTATAAATATGCAAACCGGCATTAAAAAAACCATAATAACAATAACAACAAATAAATGAAATATATATTATATTAGTTAATATATAAATATATGAGTTAATTATTAATTACTAGCTTATTTTTGTTTATAGCATAAATATTCTGAAGTGTTACCAAACAAGTTTAATTTTGAATTATCTCTTTCCCCTGTGCTGTGAGCACAGACCTAAAGTGGTTGCCGTGTGAGAAACGGTGAGAGTATGCATTGAACTGGGTTCCCACGGTCATAGAAAACCTGGAAATATCAGGGAATTGTGATTTGCACGACCGGTGAAATTATGCAAATGAATAAAACTGTTCAGGCCTCCAATTAAAAAAATAAAATAAAATCAAATTAAATCTCCGCAATCGACCAGAACGTTTTTTGGAAATCCTAACTAATGTGTGTGAAGTGTGTGTGATAAAGGTCCTTCATATCACTACTAAAGCAAACGTCAATTAAGATGTGAGAAAACGTGGTCTATGTTTAAAATTGTAGACACAGAGATAAAAAGTGTGTTGTAATTTGGGGTATTAATGCTAAGTATTACACGCTGATGCATAACTCTTCCTTCTTTCCCAGAACACCCTTATCCAAATTCTATCAACCAGCTAGAAAACCATAACAATTAGGAACATACACAGCTTCACAGCACACACCTCAGCAGCTGCATAGCAAATGCCCTAGCAATGACTGATAGCACTATAGCATTCTGGTGCTGAGTTTTGAAGTATATTTTCTTTAAACATGAATGTCATTTAGCTGCCCTTTCCTGTCTAATTGAGCTCTCCTTCACTCTGCTCCTGGTTAAACAAATGCAACGAGCTACATCTAAAGTGCTAAAAGTGGGTGATAAAGGTTCACAAACCACAGACAGGGGGACAAGCGTTTCCTGTGTATTATATCCTCTTTAGTGGGGTAGAGTAAACATTCAACAGCCCGTCTGCCCACTGCCCATTTCCCTGCATTGAGTCTATGAGAGCCGCTGGGAAGGGTGGACATCCATGACCTTGCCACACTGAAGGAGCACAACATGAATGTGGGCTGTATACTAAACACTTTCACAAGCTATTTTAAACAAAAAAGAAACAAAGAACTTCAATGGACAAAACGAAACTAGAAAAAATTATGTTTGCTTTCTTTCAATATAAGCAAGACGTAAAGGGTAAAAACAATACACAAAAATATCAAAAACAAAATGAAGACCTTAAACTCTTTATACTGTGTTATAAAATGCACTACAAATGTCATTTCATGACATTCGTCTTTAATCCCGCTAAATTCCCAGAGGGGCGCGCGTTATCTGAAGGCACGTCTCATGATTTTTTGAAGAATATTAATTTAATAATGTTAATGTTAATGATCAACTAAACGAGCTATGAAAGCCGATCTGATTTGTCCTCTTCTCGGAGCGCCTGCAGCTGCACGAGTGCCGCCCATAGCAGCAGGTGTCTTCTAATGATGGACTGAAGGCTCTCTTCCACCCACTGCTCGATATTTATGAATGCTTTAAATTCAGTAATAAATGGAAAGCAGGACTTAAAAGACATTTTGGATCCCCTGGTGACTGGTATAAATGTTTATTTTAGGCTAAAGAGAGGTTCTATGAGGTGCGGAGAAACCTGAGCTGGTTAGAGGAGGCAGAGGCCTGGAAATATGAGGATGGGAAAAGTGTCTGGACTCTGGTTTTGTCATTATAGGCAATAAGGGCCTTTTTTCTGGCTGGAATTTATGAGTCAACTCCTTTTAGAGTTCACCGTACAATCATGGATTTGGAATGTGTCACACACGGTTAATGGGAAATACATTTTAGTGCAGGCTAGCAGCAAACTTGAGTCACTGGTGAAGCTAAAGTAGGGCATCTGTTTGAAGTTTGTGTCATACTGAGGTTTGCTTAGTCAAGGTTCAAACTGTGAATTTCAAAAAGTTCCAAAAGTTGAAAATCATGTACTGGAAAATTAGATTATCTAATCAGACACTACTTCCAATTCATAAGGTTTTTTGTTATTTACTTTGCAGTTTTTGAAGCGTCACTTCTGATATTCCATTTCAAAGATGGAAATAACTGTAGAAAGGAGAGCGGCAATCTCCAACCTTGCAGCATTTAGTATCTCATTGACTAACTATAATCAAACCTTACAGAATCACCAATCAGACCTGCCACCGTTTTTCAATCTGAGCCATAAAGAGGCTGGTCAAAGGTCTCATTAAGAAAATTACAGAGTGGCTCTCATTGTCAGGACCTTTTACCCTCATACATGAGGTATTGAAGAAACAAACTGTAATTATGGAGAGTTTTTTTTTTCTCCCATCCTCTAGCATAAGTGTCTCTCCGCTCAGATTTGATGCTGTCTGATGAATATAATTAGATGGACAAACTCTTACAAGAGAAAGGCTGGCGCTCAAGTGAATTCTTGATGAGAAAAACTGAAAGTGATTTGTTTATTACAGAGCTACTTAATACATAACATAAATACTGCAAAGTGGAGGCTTAGATTATAAATTATAATGCTTTATAAAGCCATTTATCATTAGGGCCACCAAATGGATGCATACCTTATTAAAAATAATAGTTTATAGATTTATCTTGACTGTAGGTTTAGTTTTGTTCAAAACCAGCCTTGATAATAACACAATCTGATAATTGTTTTCTGTCAGTATAACAACAGCCAAACAAATAAAACTGAAAAACCAAAAAAAAAAAAAAATCCATAACATTTACGGTAAAAAACGGCAGCTGTTATTGCAGAATTCATGCATAAAAAACACGGTAACGACATTTTAGTTTTGTGGGTTTAAGTTACATTTACAGTTAAATACCGTAATTTCATTAACTGATATGTTAGTACACCAACCTATTAAAGTACTGAAATCTGTGCCTTTGAAATACACTGATAAGCACCAAATGCAGGTGTTGAAGAGAAACTCAGAGGATAAACCAAAGCCCATCACAAGCAGCTTTTAAATATGAACATATCTAGAAGGTGCTTAGTGTCATTCACACAAACACTAAACACCATTATGATGAGACTCATTGAACTGAAATACGCAATGAACATTAATTTAGCAACATTACAAGTAACATACAACCCTTATAAACATATCTGATAAGAAAAAAAAAAAAAGAAGAAACATATTTATTTCAAAGATAGAAACTAAACTTCATGACAAAACAAAACAAAATTTTTTAGTTTGTTTGGGCTAATAACCGGTTGTATTGCCCAGCTGGCACACGTGTTGACAATGGCACACTCCTGCAGGTCCCGATAGCTCTGCCATCCCCAAAAGCCCTGCATGCTGTCACCCACCTCAAACCGCAGCCATGTTACAGGGCCAGAGGGCTTTTAATCACATTCCCACACTCCCTAGCAAATTACTGCCTCGTGATTGCAATCGATAATCCGATAGAAGCCACTAGACGTTGCCGTTAGGGACTGAGGACAAATGCCCATCAGAGCCGAAAAGCAGCAGGGGATGTCGTGAAAAGCAGGGGGCCGTGTAATGCATGAAAACACACGCTGTGTCATTCACTCCTATTCTGCTTTTGAATATTATTACCCGAGGGCTCGATCTTAACACTAGCAGAATTTCTCATGTTGACAGGTATGTAAAATAAAAAAGGGAACAAGAGATGGAAAAATGGAAAAATTAGACAACTGCATTAATTCAGTTGACATACGGATGGAATGAAGAGAAAGGGAGAGCGAGCGAACGAGATCGAGATTGCATGTTAGAAAAAAAAGTTTGATGACAGACAGTATGAGATGAAATTGGAGAAAAAGAAGAGTAATGGATAGCAGAGACTCTCTAGAACTCCAGTCTATCTGTCATTTTTTGACAAAATGTTCAGCTCACATCCATTTCTCTTTATCTCTCATTTCATTGACTGTGTTTTCTGCTCTCTCTTGCGTCTTTACTCCATTTGTCTTTTTGCACGCTCCAAAAAAGTTCTGTCTCTGGTGTCATCTATTGGTCATCTTTTCTCATCTGCTCGTTCTGCACTCTTGTTGACCTTCTTGCTTTTAAAAGCAACCTCTTCAAAAGGGAAGGCGGCCACAACATTTAGTTATTACTTTCTTCTGTTAAACACAAAAGGTAGAATATACAAAACTAAAAAAGTTTGCCCTTTTTCATGCAATTACAATGAATGAGGACTGGAGCTAAAAAAACAAAACAAAATGCAAATAAGAAAGTATTTCAAATTAAATATGTTCGAGATACATAAAAAATAACACACTACTTCTAGCAACATAAATAATAATTAATTAAGTAATTATTATTATTATTATTATTATTATTATTATTCATAATAAGAACAATATTTATGATTAACATCTGGTACATAATACAAAATATTGATTAAAATTTATTTAGAATAATTTATCAATGCTAATATTGTCAGACTAGTAGTATAATATTATTTTTTCCAATTATTGTAAATATATTTCAATTAAAAATACAGTACAATATTTACGTTATCATGTTTTAATAATTATTATTGTTATCAGCATTTTTATTATTAAAACATTTAAAATTAAATATATTATGAATATTTAAAAAAATAAATACTATTAACATACTTATACTATTACTATATTAATATTAATATTATTATTAATAATAAAAATAAAATATTTATATTTTAAATATATTTTAATGTATAATATAATACAATGTTTACTTTATCATACTTTAACATTCTTTAATAATAAAAATAATAATATATTTAGAATATTTAAAATATATTAATATTAACTTACTACTATTACTACTACCAGCAACATAAATAATAAAAGTAACTGTAGTAATAGTAAGTGTTATTATTATTATTAATAATAATTATAATAAGAATTAATTTTAAAATAATTATTATAAATATATTTCATTTAATAACATAATATTACTTCACGATATTTACTTTATCATTATTTAATATTAGTATAGTAATAGTATTATTAACAACAACAACAATAATAATTATAATAACAGAGTTATTATAAATTACATTTATAATAATAAGTAGTGTTAACATTGTTTAAAAAGAAGCAAAAAATTATCACTCAGGTTACTTTTTGGTCAAGTTCAATGACTTATATAACAGAAGAAAATGAAATCTAATCCTCTATTCTCTCTCTCTCTCTCTCTCTCTCTCATGGGTCTGTTTGCACAGCTGATCACTTTTAATCTGAGATAATGACAGTACACACACCTTCACATGTCTGCCACTTTTCCAAAGTCACCTGTCATTTCTCTCTGCAGTGGACGTCTTTAAATATGCCTCTGTTTGCCATGGCTAAATGTTCATTCACCTCCTGGGCTGTGCTGCTTTCTTGACACCGGGCCAAACGCTGAGCCACCCGCGGGAAACAGAGCGCTGTGTGTGCATGACAGCCCTACAATCACACTGGGTTTAATTGCCCGTGTAAAATTAGATCTGACCGCATGTCAAATGCACAGTCTGTGCAAGAGACCATTTCATCAGATAAGATAAAATATTGTAATTTTCTATTCTGAAGCCATTTAAGAACAACATTGATATTCAACAACTAATAGGAATGGCTATCAGATGTAGCTTGCTAACTCTCTAACTCAAAGGGGATCCCTGTAAATCTTTCATTGGAGGTTCCCAGCTAACCTTGTGTGGAAAATCTGACAGGAATAACAGTAAGATGTTTTACAGCGTAGTCGCTGCATATCATATTAGTGTCATATCTTCATTTTAAGCCAAGTGCAATGCCTAATTTACCTCTGTGGGCATCCAAAAATGAACATTTACTGTGACAGAAAAAACATCCCTCTCACATTTTCGTATGGTATGTGAAGAAATGGACAGGCTTCTTTCAGCTCATCGTTGTAAATGCATTTTCATTAGGGCATTTCAGCGTAGCTAGCAAGGGCAGTAGCGGGAGGAAGCGAGTGAAGTCATTCTCATAACCAGATGCACTGAAAGCTTGGCTGACAGATAAGAGAAAAAAAAAAAACTAGACAAGATTGTATTTTGTACTGCCCCACTTCTGGTCAGTCCATATTAGGGTTCCACATGTCACATCCCGCTGGTAGGATGTGGTCTCTGTAGCGCCCTTTTCAGAAGGGTCGCTTCCTCATTGTCTTGCCAGAATCTACAACAAATACAAGAGGTTGCAGCTCCTCTTGCGGAAAGTTGAATTGCCTTCAGGAAGTAAAAAAAATTCAGTTTTATGGTCAAAGATCAAAGTCAGTGAATCTACTCTGGGGCGATGGGATGGTTACGACCTTTGCAAAACATTTGTCTGACACGCCACTTGTCAACATTTAGTTGTAGCGGTTCAGGTTGTGGCGTTTTCCATTGGACCCCATTCCATTGGTGAATAACAGACAGGAAACGTCTTGGTTACGTATGTAACCCTCGTTATTTCTCCTTGCCACGACCTTGAACCATTGCTGAGAGCTAGGACTCGTTCTCGGCTCCTTAGCAAATCTGATGAGTGGTTGCACCTGTCGCCTCTTTATACCCGGAAGAAGGGGCGTGGCTCAGGATTGTTTAACCATTTGCTATTTTTCATTGACGTTTTCTCTTAAGCAGAGCGAATCAGTGCTCTAGACAAGACATAACGTCTCCGTTCCCTCCATCAGGGAACGAGGGTTACATACATAACTGAGACGTTCTGAACACTAAGCTTGTACTTCCTGGTAGTCAAACTGCAAAATGAGCATGTTGCACGTAACATCTATTCATACAACCTAGGTTGTTTGTAGAGGTCATGATGAACTGATTTTTATAGCTTGTTTATGTCTTATCACTCCTGGTTAGCAAGGTTAAATTAAAGCTAAGGTTTAACTAATTCTGTGTGTTTCATTGCTGATCTTCTAATTGCTCCGAAAGAGAAACGTAATGTGCTGTGCAGTTCAATGAAGTGTGAGAAACACCCTGCTGTACTAAACGCTGCGTCTGCATTTTCTCTTTTCTCATGAGACTTCGCAAATGTATTAAATATTGATCTTTACCCTGGTAGGTATATATTTGTTGAGCTCTCTTTCAAGAGAGCAGACTAACTCAGTTTAGACTCAACGACACGTCACTGGAAATTAAAACGGAGGACGTGAGTTAAGGTGAAATGTAACTTGTTCAGTTCATAGAAAATAAATCCCATAGGATTCGCACCAGTCCTACAGAAACCATTCGGAATTTGTAAGTCAGGCCATCTTCCTACACAGCGAGAGATAAAATCAGCCATGTCTCCCATGATAAAAGACACCACGGTTTCCAATCTCATCCACGCTAACTGTAAATGAAATATTAAACTTTGCATATATACGGGACATTAGCAGCCAACCTTGCCACTTTTCAATCACACCCGGGGCGGAACGAGCGAGTCGAGGGATCAGCTAACAGCCGTGAGGGAATCCTGGTAGAGCTGTCGTCTCAGCCGGTGTAGATCTAATACCCCCGAGTTAAATTACAGCTCACACAGAACGGGCCAGAGAGGAAAACACACAGGAATACAGGGATAAAGAAGCAACACAACCATGCAAATGAACTGAAGTGAATCACTGAGACTATTCCATTCGATTTAACACTAATTCAAGAGCTAGTCTGTTCTTAAACTAGGGTTGTTCAATATAGTTCATATTAGATATTAATACAATTGGATTATTTTTTTTAATCTGTTAATTTAACACTTGTACATAAATGTGTATATGTCCACACTATAATGATAAAAATACACCTTAAGCAGTGTCTCCGGACAAGTTTGCACAATCTGTAAATATTGACATCACATTTTTTTACCAGCCACGTCCACGACAGTTAAATGACACTCCCGAGACCCAACCCTGAATGAGCCAAAATCATTTATTCAAGAGCTGTGAGTCATTTTCTAAATAGTAGCCAAGTGCATGTTTTACTACACTGAGGAATGAATTAGTAAATTGTGTGCACATTTATTTTTTATTTTTTTATATCATGTGCGGGGCTCCAAATATTTGACAGTTTAAGTGCAATTAGACACGAAAAAAAACTTTAAAACGCATGATTTCAGTGCAATAGACACAAAAATTAAAACTAAACAGGTTTTTTGTTTTGGCAGAGTATCGGAGGCAGTTGTGCTGCACGAGTCTTGAAAAGTGAAGCCTTCGCGTCTCAATCGCCCCCAGGTTACTGGCTGCAGTATCGGTCATAAATCCTGCCCTCTCTAAGTAATCTAATGGGGCTTGAGACTAAATAATTAAGTTACACTTCAAATAAGATAGTTTCCATTATTTTTAGATAGTTGTTATCATGCTGATGTATGATCAAGTATTTGTTTTTCTACAACTTTTGCTTTAAACTAGTTATTTTATGCTATAAAAACAGTGGTGTGGTGTCATGATTGTGAGCTTGTAATTGGGCCTGTAAAAGTTTGGGTGGCTCTAGTTCACTATCTCTACTACTACGCAGACTCTGGCTCCAAATTACATCATTTTCGCAAGATGTCAGCGGCCATACTGAAAACATATTGTCTTCACTTTCTATAGTAGAAGAAAGTGGAGTCATGTTGTCCATCTTTTCTATAGTCTATGATCTGAGTAACACACTGTAAAGCCAGAGCTCTATTGGTCTTTGTCAGTCACATGTGTTTATTATGTGTGACTTCCCCGAGGTGCCATTTTGAAAGTATTGTTGAGCAGTGAACTAAAAGTGTGCAGAACCATACAGTAGCTACAGACAGATTAAATCATCATACTGGAGAAACAGAAACACGGTACCAAGATAAATTCAGCAATTGTTTTAGGAAATGTAACTTATATTATTTGTAATTGATGATCAACAATTGCCACTGATCCATAATACTGTACATGACGCAAAAAGTTGAGTCCCGCCGACACCGCTGCCTCCAACCACCTTTGATATATTTTGTTTACTGTATTAAAAACGCATATTATTTACATATGCACAATGCTGTTTTTGTCTGCCTTTGATTTGCACGTAATTTGCACAATTCTAAGTAATTACGTAGTATTGTACTGTTTCACGATAAAATACTGTATTATTAATGCAAAAGTGTTCAAATGCATAACAGAAGATGTGACAAGCATGATGAATCATCAACGCACTGTTTTATCTAGACAAAGTGTAAGTACTATAAAGAAAGTGGAATCAACAAACAAGATGACGACGATTTGAGGCAAATCCAATCTGACATGTATGACATGAAAAGCAGCATAATGCAATAAAAACCTTTATGGCACAGATTGTCAGCTCTAGTGATTGTGAAGATCTTGGTTAGCCTGTTTAGATCTATTGTATTAAGGTCAGAGATTAACTCTGCAGTAAAGGCATACACAAGGTTAAATGAGCACAAACGAAGAAGAAAGACATTTTAGGTCTCACACTTGAAAAGAGAAAGAGACTTACATCTTGTAAAATGAGATATATGTATGTGCATTTTTGCTATAAAGATAATATTTTAGTTTTATATTTGGAAGTTTTTTTTTTTCTACATTCATTTAAACGTTCAAATTTGTTGCCTTTTTTTAATCATAATAATATTTTTAAGTCTATACGGTTTTCATTAATTGTGTGATTTTGAAAACTGTCTCCATGCAGGTATTTTAGGCCTCACTGGTTGCACTGATGTGAACAAATGTTTGTTCGCTAGTTCGCACCTCAAAATAGCATTGTGATCAAATTTCCACCTCAGGCAGCTTTTAGTGGCTACATGTTTTGTTATACCCGAGAGTGTGCATTTATGACCAAAAGGATCTCTGGGTTCCAAGATCTATTTAATGAGCTTCACCAGTTGCTGTGCCCTGAGCCTCATAAAACATTTCATTCAATTTCCATCCATCTGCCGCTCCTCTCGTGGAAGGCTACGATAGATGCGATGAAGAATGTTCTTAAATACATTATACATCTCAATAAAGATATTATAATATAAAAACATATCCCATCAAGTTTTAACATTTAAGCATATTGTACATCAAAGTGTAAAGTTACTAATCTAATTGGCTTTGATTAAGTCGATTAGGTAGTTAAATCTAGCAAAACTGGTTTTCACAAATAGAATTGACATTAAGGAATCATAGATGTTAGTTATATTGCCGCATAATTGACACATTTCAAAACATGCTACCATAAAAACTTTAAGCAAAAGCATCTGTGCATAAACATACATAAGGACTTTAACATAAAACAGGCCAAGCCCCTTCGCCTTGCTTCGAATGACATGCGCATGTTCAAGTGGTCTTCATTAGCGTTCAGCTCAGCCTTCCAACAAGTGTTTTTGCCAATAAGAAAATGGAGATTTACGAGTAATGAAGCGGAAATTCACTGGCAGTCGTCCTCTCTCTACTGCTTGAAGCGCGACGCGACGGCATCAGAACACATGGGGCTCTTGAGGAGAAGACGAGACTTCCATTTCAGTCAATTTGATATATTAAACAATTATTGAATATGCCACCAAATAAAAGTCTCTGACAAACAGGCCCGTGTAAATCTTTGGGTCTGCTCTGTTAAATTATGAATGCCTTCATGAATAATTCAGAACGCTATGCGAACAAATAAATAAATAAAGTGTCGAAACAATCAGAAATGAAAACAAATATGTTCTCGTCACTGCTTTGGCTGATCCTATTGTTTTGATGACGAGAAACTCTGATGCCGTTTTGGAAATCTAAATGGCCGAGTCGATACAAATCCGCTTGGCAGTCAGTCACGGTTACATTTGAGGGTTATTTTGATGATCACATTATGAGCCTCTCTGAAGGTTTGATGGATTGTGAGCTGCTTAGCTGATGTAGAGTAATAATGTGATTGACAACTGGGGAGACTGATGTTGGTATGAAGCACACGCACACACAATCTGTACTGAACTACTCAATACGTTGTAATCAGTGGCAGCTGATGCTTTTCAAAAATTGGAAGAGATGGTCTAGTCTATTCACATCTGAAAAGCTGCTTGCAAAAGTCACTTCAACTACACCAAGCTCACAACTGCACCAGCATCACAAAAGGCTAAAAGACTATTACTGTTAAACAAAATGTGTTAACATCTACAGTAACTGTATCTACATCACCGAACACTCTACTGTATGTGACTTAGTGTTTTAAATTTCCAACACTGTCAGTAACAGTGACTAGCTATAATCAAAAAAGTAGACTAGCATACTGCTCTTACTATTGCTGCAGTGTACAGAATGCGTTTTGTAAACCCTTTGACAATTTTCTGTACGCATAACACCTAGATGACCTACTACATTTGTCAGAACAAACAGCATACAAGAGAACTTATCATGTTGAATGATGTATCCCACAGTGCAATGCATTCAGATTTTTCATTCCCAACTATATCCATTATTTAAGCACATTTCCCAATTTTTTCAGAAACTTTGAATAAAAATACAGATTTTTTTAAAGAGAATAAGTGGATGTCATTTACAGAATTAAACACTGACTTTGATATTATCATGTGCCATTTTTGTCATATTATGTGATAATGTAATATATACTGTGTGTGTGTATATATATACACGTATGTATATACAGTATATATATATATATTTAGAGAGAGAGAGAGAAAAGTGCACATATACTCCCATCATGTGTTAATCATATTCAAACCCTGCACCGCTGTGTTTGCTACTCATCCGTTTATATTCAAGTTAAAATCCTCATACATTCATGTCTTGTCCTTCGAATCAGTCTTCTCTTTGATGTATCACATTGCCTGAATCTTTCACCTTCCATTGTTGCCTTTTCATCATTTTTTACTTTTTTTATATATCTTTTCTCTCTCTCTTGCTACTTTTCAAAGCTCAATGCTCTTCCCGGGGGACTGTTTTCCAGCGAAAGACGGATTGCTGAAACATTTGTTACCCGACTAAAGTCTCTTTTCTTCTCCCACTGGTAATGTTCAATTGCACCATGATCAGGCGGGCACCCGGGGCATCCAACCGGGACCCCAAACGTTGCAAGGATTGCAGTTTTCCCGTTCTCGTCTTCTGCTCTAAATCACCTCACCTACACCGGCACTCAAATCCACTATTAGTGTTGTAAACGAATACAGTCTTGGTTCAGCCCTGAGACAATTATGGTTAAAGGCCCAGCGTAAAATTTTATTTCATCACTATTTCCAAAAGACTCACGTCAACATTTACTCGACACAGCTGAGTAATTGCTAGGGCTGGCGTTTACCTGCACATGTGCGTGGAGACTAAACCCTTTGGCAGGAGCTAAAACGGTGCGATAAAGTGAGACCCTTACACTAAATGTGATGACTGAGTCTCTGTGGAGTAGTAGAGTTTTATAACGAAACTTTTAAGCGAATGAACCGTCCTTTGACTCATAAAACATGTGGCTGCTTTGATAGCTTTTTATGCCTTCAAAGTCTGAGCAAATATTGCAGAGTATTAGCATGTCATGAAACGCATCAGCTTTATGAACAAGTGGTATGTAAAGAAACTGAATAAATAAAGCATTAATGAAGCTCTGCTAACTTACTGGAGGAAAAATAATAGATAGAAGAACATTTTGCAAATGACTATCAAAAGATTTGGTTTAGTTTATCCAAAATCCAACAAAAAGGTCTTATTATTCTAAAGAGAATTTGAACAAGACTTTTCATTAAAGTGATTCAAAAGATTCAATTCAATGAATCAAAATGACACTTGAATTTAAACAAGTCTTTATTAGCAAACTAATAAAAAATATTTAAAAACAAGTCTTGGACTTGTGTAGTCACTGGTAGCTACTTCGTAGTATAATGACCACCAAAAACAAATATTAACAATTCTTTACTACCAGTGGATTTAAAAGATTCAATTCGGTCACATGAATAACAAACCACACCATTTATATCTGTGAACATATTAGTCAGTACCTACTAGAATGATGAAAGAACAGAACGATCTTGCTTAATGATGAATGAATTTGAACAAATGATCTTTGGTGACTCCAAAGGAAGTGATTCCAAAGATTCAGTTCTGTTAAGTGAATCAAAATCACCTTCGGGGACTTCTGATCTCTACAAACATTCTTTTCAAATGGATTTCAAATAAATAAATAAATAAATAAATAAATAGTTAAGTCAATAAATCAAAATCCCCACTTTATGACTCATTAGTCACTACTTTTTGTGTAATAACCAGACAGACCTTGCTGGATGGACTGTGTGAGTGATTCTTTTTCTCTGAGGACTCCAGCACACAGCAAGGAGAACAGAACGAGCAAGAGAGAGGCATGTTTTTAATTTGCAAAGGTGTGCTGAATGGAATAGATGTGGTGAACACAGTCCAATGGTGTTTTACATATAGATTGAATTAGAGAGAAGTTCTGCCCTTCATTAACGTCCTTTATGCTAATACAGGCAACACATGTTCAGCAGAGGGTGTCTGAGTGAAAGAGCGAACGCGTGCGCGCATGTGTCGCCATCCAGACACACAGGCAGCAAAAGGCTTAACAAAAGACTGACTGCAATGGGAGAGAATGATAACAACTGTAGAGAGGGCGCAAGAGCAAACAGGTGTGAACAAAAGACAGAAAAGGCAGCTGTGTGTGAGAGGCAGACACAGTAAAAGACATATAGTAAACCCCAGGGAATAACAGAACAGAGCGGCACAATAGAATGCTCTTCTCAGAAACCTGGACAGCTCAGACTAAAAAGAAAGAGGGAGAAACCAAACTCATGTGCCTAAAAGGTATAGTTCATCCAAGAAAGAAAATTCTGTCATCCTCATTTCAACTTCAGCTTAAAAAAAAATCACCACAAAAACAAGAATGTCAAACAGGCTTAAAATGAAATTTTTGTTTTGAGGTTAACTCTTTTATAAGGTCGCTGAAGAGTGAAGCTGAATTCCATTGTGCTGAAACGTTTTTCTTCAGTGAGATAACAGAGTCATTAGAGAAAGAAACCAGAAGAGGTAATAAGAGAAAAGGGGGAGAAGAGAGAGAGAGAGAGAGAGAAAGAGAGGGAGAGAGAGAAATGCACTTTGTAAAAGTGATAGTTATTTTGGTTTTGTGATATATATATATATATATATATGTGTGTGTGTGTGTGGCTCTATTCTTACTATTCTCACAAAGAGTAATATTTAATAATTATAATATGTAGTAAAATAGTATTTGTTAGTATTTCCATACCAAGCTAGAGCCATATCTCTTTTACGTTATACATTCCTTTACCGTGACTTTTGCTCAATTTAATGCATCCTTCTTGAATAAAAAAGTATTCATTTAAAACAATATTGTATTGACAGTATGTGCATATACAGAAGAGCTGCTCACCCTTTCTGTATGTGCTCTTTCTATTAAATAAAAAAGTAGATTTCAGGCATTGCTGAAATTATGATACATATTCTATTTCCAGCAGGTGGGAATAGCCGGTGCAGAATTCGTAATGGTATCCCGGTTCACAGGGTCTTGTCAGAGCACTGGTGTAGGATTACAAGCAGGGGTCACACCACTCTAACCTTGGCTTCAGTCCACAGCTAATGCAAAGCACATCTCTGCATTCAACAATACCCACTTGTCTCTGTTCCCTCCAAAAACATACAACTCATTATGCTCCTCCATTATATTTATTTTCATGTTTGTGGCATGCATATGCATTCTAGAGACCAGACCTAACCTATGTTTTTCTCTGCTTTCTCCACAAGTGGCGTCTCATCTCTGGCCAAGCATAAAATGAATATTGCCAAAGAGCTTTAATCAGGGATGACACATAGAACATAAGCAGATGTTGGCATTTGTTACCACACTACACATATCCACTTATCACATCCAATTAAATAAACATAAAGACGGGATCACCATAATTGCTTCCATGGCCACACACACACACATACTGTATACAATATACATTTAAGAATTAAATAGGTCCGGGAAGCTCATTGGTCAATACAGTTAACAATAGCGTATCCACTTTTCTGTTTCCCAAGTATCATTCATTTATTTATTCAAGAATTCATTTATTTGTATGTGCAAGTAGGCCAACCACTTTCAAACCAGCTGCAAAAAAAGTAAACAGGCTGAGTGGAGAACGCTGTTTTCAGTGCTGAACAGATTGTAGAAACACATTTTTTACATGTGTCAAAACGGCAGGGCCAAGCCAGCCATGCCTGACTGTTGTGTGTGGCAGCACCCTGGCAGAAATAACATTACAGCTACTGATTTATGCTGCTAATTGACTGAACAGATTTAGTGGTAGTTAAAACCTTTGAGGTGAACTGTGCCCTGATATCTATAATTAATGTCACTCTAATTCAAAATCACGTGTTCTGAATGTGTTTACTTTTGCATTTCATAAATGTTTAATATTACGTTCACACATCAACAAATTAGTTGCTATTTGTCAAGTAAATTAACCAATTAAATGTTTAATATACATCTGATGATAATTCATACTACATAGATGAATCACAGTCCGGTAATTATTTTTGATTTTATTCTCAGCGTCGCTATCCTATTGTACCATTATGAGCCCACTGGGGTCGAGTCTGTAATTGATTGGAGCAGGGCCAAGGCGATGCTAAGTTGAGCTTTTCTTCAAAGTCACAAAGTGACCTCTGCTAAGTTGGCTACTTCTGAAATTTCAATAAGCAGCTCTTTGAAATGCTTTAAGGATGTGACCTTGTATACCAGGTAACTGCAAAACTGCTGTGGAGACAGCTTTAAAGGGACAGTTCAACCAAAAATAAAAATAATTTACTCACTGCGCATTTTGTATTTAGACACTGATCATTTCTTTTCATTGCAGTCCTAGAGTAATACAGCTTTCAAGCTTCAAAAAAACATAATAAAAGTAATCTACGTGCTGCATTCTAAATCTTCTGAAGCCATATGGTAGCCTTGTATGAGACTAAAATTCAAGGCATTTTTTGACAAGCTATTATTTTAAGCCACAACGAAAGGTCAAAAAAGGTAAACAATCATAAAATCCACTGGTTAACAGACATATGTCACCCGATTTCATCGGCACGGCAAAACAAATTAAGTGTCTGTCATCGTGCGTCCTACCAATTTGTAACATATTACATTCTGATTAGGCACGGCCTATGTTCAGCTAGTTCTCTTTTCATTTTCCCAGTGCAATAATGCTTTCAGAGTCAATGCACACAGTTTTATTTTGAAATGGATTCGAAAAATGTCTGAAATATGTCACAGTCTCTTCTGAGCTGGTGATGGTCTCTTTGAAGTGCTTAACGAAGCCTCGAACGCCTCATGAAAGCTTTTAGAAGTAGCAACAACAGCATCTGATTGATGTTTTATTTGTCCTATATTTCTAGGACAGATGAACACATCTAGAGAGAGAAAGAGAGAGAGATCCACCAAACGAAACATTTTTTTGGCAGTCTTATTGTAGTCTAATAAAACCTTTTAATTAAACCATTTTCATTAGACAACTTTCAAAATGATGAATCTACGTAGTTTGCACATCTTCAAAAATTCATATTGAGTCATTAATAGATTTCTCGTTTTGGCTTCAGTGCCCTACGTGCAAATGGCATTTAACCTGAAAGAAATATTAAATGAGATTGTGATTATGAAAACAATTGCCTGCAGTTTGGCTGAAGCAAACCAAACAAATTAGCATATTAGTCAATAGGGCTTTTAAACTTACTAATGGAAACCAATTTGATGTAAATTAATAGAATATGTTAGTTTAATTAATAGTCTTGACTGATTTAGAACTATTTTTAAACAAGATACAAACACATGCATCCTTTATTATTTTTCTATTATGATGTGTACGCATTATTAAATATTTATAGTCAGCATGAAATCAATATTGTCTATTTGCTTCCATATTTAATTCATCTGTGCTTTTTTCCGTGACATAAATTATTATTAATTTTTGCCCACTTTTTATAAACCAATCAACTCAGTTAGCCTTTATTATAAGTAAATATACAGATAGTACCATAAGTAATGAAATTAGAAGGGAGTAAAATTGATTGCCTTTGTCATCACCAATGTGACATTCTGTCCCTGTCTGTCCTGTCTCCCCCGTGTCTTTGTACATTTTGGTTTAGTCCTGTCTGTTTGGTTTTGC
>JAUCNO010000386.1:2303092-2318721 GCA_032353835.1 Enteromius viviparus | reverse complement strand
GATTTAAGAAGACTTTTTTTGCAAACTTTTATTTTTTAATTACAAAATAATTAGTTTTACTCTCAAACACAGTATTTATGTTTGAATAATAAAGACACAAAAATAACCCCATATATTTACATATAGGTATTTTTAAAAATATAAGTGCAATGTAAAAACATGTATGCACACAATAAGTGCATAGTACTACATGATTAGTTTAAATGTAAGTATGCGCTAGTTAAGGCCATCTGATAGAAATAGCTAGCTTTTGAACTTTTGAGCTAGATTTCAAATAAGCATCTCGTAATTTAGACTCAGGCCTGATTTCAGTCTTGATTTAGTCTGCTTTGAAAGTCAATTCATCGTCAGTAAAATGATCTTCAGACTGTAAGAGTGATGTAACCTGTACATATCATGGACCAAACCCTCGTCATAGCGCGAGCAGAGATGATTCAGCAGCAGCTGGTGTTTCCTGTAGAGACACAGGAGGTCTGAGACGGGAAGCGTGTTCTTGGAGAGGCACGTGATGCTCTCCACTACATCATGTAGACTGAGATGCAGATGGAAGTAGTTCCCTGTTTCGGTGTGACCCGTCACAATGTCACGACCCTGCAGCATAAGAATAATAAAGACAAGCCTTTTAAGCTCTCAATGCAACACTTCAACTCTTAGTTAAAATAACCTCGCACTGTACGCTGACTGAATGTAAACTCATCCTTATTTAAACCATACCTTCTGAGCCACTGTTTCGTGGCGGATGGCAGTCGGTTTTGTGAAATGGAGGTAATTGTAGCCGCCTGGTAATCTTCCCCCTGTGGATGTGAGATTTATTATAAATTATTCTACATAACTCTTGTTTTTACAAACACACAATTAATAGTCTCTTCACCCGAACACCACAGATATGATTATAAAGCGGTTTATCTCATATCAGACGCTGTGTTTCTGTGTAACAGATGGTCCATTCTGCTATAATCACTTAGCCAGTGATTAGATTATGCAAATGAACTGTCAATAGTTTGGTGTCAGTCAGAATTAGATGAGGGGTGAAAAACTGAGTGATGCAACACGATAAACAATTTAAACTCCTGCACGGATATAAAGTGGAAGGAAAGTATAAGAGCTCTAGTAAAAATGATCACTGGATAAACTCACAATGAGGACTAAACTGAGACTTGAACTATAGGCACAATTCCTGTAAAAATGTAAGAGATTTTTGCACATTCTTAAGTTTATTTTTAAATATATGCTATAATGTTCTAGAATGTTATCACTGCTATGGGTTGTTAGGGTGTTTTAAGTAGTTGCTTATGTGTTTTGGGTCTTATAGGCAGCTTCTATGGTGTTTTAAACAAACGTTGTAGAATGTTCTTGTTGCTGGGGGTTGCTAGGGTGTTCCAAGTAGTTGCTAAGATGTTTTGAGTTGGTTCTAGAGCATTTTTTAAGAGTATTTTGGTTGCTAGGGTGTTTCAAGCAAACATTCTAGAATGTTCTTGTTGCTAGGGTGTTCTAAGAGGTTGCTAAGGTGTTTTGAATAGATTTTAGAATGTTTTTAAAGAGTATTTTGGATGCTAGGGGGGTTTAGGCAGTTGCTAAGGTGTTTTGAGGGAACATTGTATAATGTTCTTGTTGCTGGGGTGTTCTAAGCAGCTGCTAAGGTGTATTGAGTGTTTTTTTCTAAAATGTTCTCATTGCTAGTCCAGAGTATTCTGGTTGCTAGGGTACTCAAGGTGGTTGCTATGGTGTTTTATGTGAATGTTCTAGAATGTTATTGTTGCTGTGGGTTGCTTGGTCGTTCTAAGCAGTTGCCAAGGTGGTTTAGGTGGATTTTAGAACATTTTTCAAGAGTGCTTCAGTTGCTAGAGTGTTTTAAGCAAACATTCTAAAATGTTCTTGTTGCTAGGGTGTTCCAAGTAGTTGCTAGGATGTTTTGAGTTTGTTCTAGAGCATTTTTCAAGAGTATTTTGGTTGCTAGGGTGTTTCAAGCAAACATTCTAGAAAGTTCTTGTTGCTAGGGTGTTCTAAGCAGTTGCTAAGGTGTTTTGAGGGAACATTGTATAATGTTCTTGTTGCTAGGGTGTTCTAAGCAGTTGCAAAGGTGTTTTGAGTAGATTTTAGGACATTTTTAAAGAGTAATTTGGTTGCTAGGGGGTTTTAGGCAGTTGGTAAGGTGTTTTGAGGGAACATTGTATCATGTTCTTGTTGCTGGGGTGTTCTAAGCAGTTGCTAAGGTGTATTGAGTGTTTTTTCTAAAATGTTCTCATTAGTAGTCCAGAGTATTCTGGTTGCTAGGGTGCTCAAGGTGGTTGCTATGGTGTTTTATGTGAATGTTCTAGAATGTTATTGATGCTGGGGGTTGCTAGGGCGTTCTAAGCAGTTCCCAAGGAGCGTTCTGGTTGCTCAGGGGTTGCTAGGGTGTTCAAGCCTGTTGCTTTGTTTAAAAGAGCCTCTACACTGAAGTGACTGATGTAGTGATGTAGGTACTGCTTAAGAAATTCAGAAGAGATGGTGACCTTGGATCTTAGCCTGATTATACGCTGGAATGAGGTGCTCGTGGTCAGACGGTGGGCCGGCGGGACACTCCAGGGTCGGGTCACATAAGGGCAGGACAACAGATGCCAAACTCTGTCCCACCTCCTTACAATTAAAGCAGGAGTCGCTCCACTGGTCGGCATGGTAACGGCGGGAGTATTTGGTCATGGGGCCTGCGGCGTATATGTAGGGGTCGTTGGTGTGGAAGCTGGAATCTGTGACCAAACGCCCATCGAACACCAAACAGGCATTATTGATGGCCCTGAAGGCGTCGTAGTCAACATTTTTATGAACAAAGCTGAAGAACACCTATAAAAATCAAAGGCAAGTTAGTGACCATCTGAGTTATTTTTTTTTCAAATGGACCAAGATTGCAGGAGTTTTCCAAAATCATGAAGGACTAAAAATCCCACAGCTGATGGACGCTTGTTAAAGAACAAAATAAAATACTTTGAAATGATTCTGTAATTAACAGAACTCAAAATGTCATTTATTTAAATAATGTTTCAAAGATAAAGGGAATGTTAAATAAAAAATCATTTGGTCTTAAATCTAAAATATTTAGACTACCATTCCATTTTTTTAAAGAAGTAATACTTTTATTTAGGTAGGATGAATTAAATAGATCACTAAACTGATCAAAAATGAACATAAACACATTTATAATGCTACAAAAATTGTATTGAACATAAATTCTGTTCAAAAATTAGTTTAAATGTTTTCAGCACTTATGATAATCAGAAAGGTTTCTTGAGCAGCAGTGTCTAAAGAATCATAATGATGCTGAAAATCCAGCTTTGAACACAGAAATACATTACATATTAAAATATATATTCAACTATTTTAAATCATAATACTATTTCACAATTCCACTGTTTTTACTGTATTTATGCCCAAGTAGATGCAACCTTGGTAAGCAGAAGAGACTTTTTAAGGACCTCAAAGCTTTGAATGCAAATGTGTTTTTTGGCCCAAAAACATTATATAAAAATAAATATTAATACAAAATGTATTATAAGGCTCCTTTAAATGTGTGTACTTATGTTTAAGATTGTTTTCAGGCAGTTTCTCTCACCGCACACTCCAGGCGCAGAGTCTGAGCGTCTGTGGTGAAGGTCACTGAAGTCACAGGATCTGTGTATTGTCCATCATTGATTTGAGTTAGCAGGCAGTCGTGATGCACGTGAACCTCCTCTTTTTCTAGTGCCTGTCTCACTGCGTGCTCCACTGAACCGTTGGAGAAACAGGAAGTTGTGTTGTCTTTGGGAGGATGGACCACATGAACCCGGTGGCCACTGACACCGAGGCACATGAGCGTCTCCACGCAGGTGAACACATCTATGGTGTTTCCATAAAGCACAGCATCACCTGCCAACCAGCCAGACATTATTTAGTGTTTGGTACACACATCACATTCAAAAGAGTGGCTTCATTTGAAAAGGACACCATGCTGTGAAAAACACTGCACTTTATTACATTTATACCAAAGAGAATTCATCAAGTTACATTTCCTGCAATAAAAAGCTGGTTTACTTAACTGTAAAATAAACTTAAGGCCATTTAGCCTGCACAGGGGGGAAGGGAAGCAATTTATTACGGCTATTTGTGGAGATAATATCAGTGGCTGTGAAACAGAGAAGGGTCACTTAGCAACCCGGAGAAGGTCCCATTAGGTTATTCGAGGGGAAAGAAAGGAATAAGGAAGAGAAGATGAAGGAAGTGATGTCCCTTTACCGCTGCACCCAAACAGTGTCAGAAACGCTCTCACACCATCAGCGCTGGATTGATTTAATTGAGATCTTTTGTGAAGGAAGGTCTTTGATGTTAACATTAGAGTCCTCAAGGATGAAAACTAATCAGACAGTGCTCTCAAAACGAACAGAACGACACACTGAATATATAACGCACACATGCGTGATTCTGTATAATGATTGGTCTGAAAAATCATTGCACAGATGAATATTAATAAAGCCTGATATGAAATGGTACTGAATGTGGATCAATAATGCAAACAAATGTAAACATTTTACATTACAAAATTTAGAAACTCTCTTTTAGCATCATTTAAATGAACTTTGTAACATTATTAATAATATTCCAATCGATTTTATTAGCATTACTATTATAATATCATCTCATTATTGTTTTTTCAGCAAATTACCAGCATAATAAACTCATTCAAAGAATCTTGGGGGAAAAATGTTTCGCCAATTTTTTTCCTGAATTCTATAATGAATAGAAATTTGAAACGTCTTCTGTGGCATTTTAGTGAATTGAATGCATCCAGCTGTATAAAAGGATTGCTTTCATGAACTGATGTGAAGTCACAGGTGTGTATAAACTGCCTTTAACGTGACTCATCCAATCAGATCAGGGAGCCAGAACTGTCCGTATCATGAATGAGGCTTTGTCTTCTATACGTCTCACGCATTCAGTCCCGTAGCTCCTGTCTTCAATGCTATATTTATGTTAACAGCATTTATCTGTCTTTGCTCCTGCAGGGCTGAATAGAGAAGGTCTCAAGCCCTGTCCATGGTGCTGAAGCACAGCCAGCGCCGCACGACTCGGATGTTTTCAACCACACCAGGATTTCTGCCAAAACTATTATCAGGTCATTTGTGTTGACAGCTTATTCAGACCCAGCGATGCCTCTCTGGTTGACCCAAATACAAATTCTCATGCCACTAAATTGATATCTTTCATATGCAGACGGTATAATTAGCATTCACTGATAATTGCGCTACTTCCCGGATTATTAAAGGAGGCTGTAATTAGTAAATATAATAGGCTTAATCAGACAGATAGCGGTGGCTCATCTCTGCCCGTGCGGATGAATTCTTAGCTCACCCTGCTAATATTAATATTCCCCTGTAAATGGATGGAAGGAGATGAGATTTCAGTCACGCTAATTAGCTACTTGTTATGCTCTGACAGTTGGACGCGGCTTTAGAAAAACAGTGGCTTGGTAAATGAGATTATGCAGGAGAGAGAGCTGATATAGACTAATAAAATCTGCAATAAACGCACCTGTCAGTTCCACGAAGTTGTCCGTGAGCCACTGATGGACGTGAGAGCAGTCGTGCTGGTCATTGAGGGTGAAGAGGTTGGACGGGACAGGACCTGTGTGTCTGTGTGTCTTTGGGTTTAGACTGCTGGTTTTCTGGGTTATGGCATCTGTACTGGTCAGATTGGGCATCTGAAATTCAAATAAAACAACAACAACAACAAAAAAGTACATTTTTTCTGTCTCCATTTATATATATTAAGGTAAATTAACAATATATATACACAATAAGTATGCGCAGTACACACATGCAGATTATGTAAACAAAAACTTTTATTTTTAATGTGATTAATCGTTTGACAGCACTAATAATTTAATATATATTCTCCAACCAAACAGTTTAATAGAATTTTAATATCTAGATACTTTGTAGAAGCTGTAAAATATATTTGTGTGTGTATATATTTATCAGTGTTATAGTACTAATATTTTGAATCAGTTTTTATTTTAATTTTAGGCTTTCGTTTAAATTTTATTTATATGTTTTCATTTTATTTATATATATATACACTGTATATTTCAGTTTTAGTTTTTTTATGTCCAACAAAAAGTAGAAATATCGTTTTTAATATTATATTTTATGTCATGTTTATTTTACTTGTTTTTACAAATATGTTGCTTTTTAATGGTTCTTAACTAATAAACAAAACTAACTGTAGTTTTGGTTATCCCTTGATATACACACCACACAATTCTTTATTATTAGTTTTTATTCTAAATATAAAAATGGAATAATTGGAAAGAACTGTTTTTTTCAAGATTCTTTGAATATATATATATATATATATAGTGTGGGTTTATGTGGTATATGAGGACACAAATGTGTGACATAGGTATGACATAGATATTACAATATGTAGGTGTTTTATGAGGACATTTGCAGTGTCCCCGTAATTCAAAAAGCTTAAAAAACATACTAAATAGAGTTTCCTGTAAGGGGTAGGTTTAGGTGTAGGGTCAGTGTAGGACAATACCACGTACAGTCTGTACAGTAGAAATACCATAACGCCTATGGAGAGTCCCCATAAAAAAAAACAACAACATATGTGTGTGTGTGTGTGTACAAAAGAAAATTGTACATAATGTAAAATGTATTAAAATGTACATTATTTTAATTATTCAAATGAAGTAAAATTTTGCTGGTATTTTCATCTTATCGACAATTATTATCATTAAATGCATTGTGCTGAATACAGCAGCATCCACACAAGCTGAATTCTCATGTACTAATTATTGTGCTGTACATGAAAACCGTATTAGTATTGCATTAATTTGCAAATACTGCTCCTCGCTGGCACAAAATACACGTCTCTTAATTCAGTGACTTCTTGGTTCAGTGTTTGTGTGTCTCTGACCTGATACTGCAGGCCGGTGCAGAGGATCAGATAGTCATACTTCACTTTACCCTCCTCTACCAGCTCCACGTGTTTGGCGTCACGGTTGATGGCCTTCATCTTACCCTTCACCACAATGACCCAGGAGCTCAGAGACAGCCGGGCTGGATCCTGATGGCTGAAGCAGTGGCTGTGGAGGAACAGATCCTGCATCAGTCTCACACAGCGAGGAAAAAGAGCAGTCAGGACACGGGTGATTTTGGATTGTCAGTGCTCGAGGTTAACTGCCTCATTTACTGAGCTGCTCAGAATCAAGGGTTAGCGTAGAAGTGTGTCGTATCAGTTGTTTGGAGCGGCGGATTGGATTAGATGTGCCAGTCATGCAGAACCACTAAAAGACGTTCCTGCTTTTCATCACGAGTGCCAGGAAGTGATGCGTTCGGTGAAGCCACACTAAAGCTGCCGCTCTCAAAACACTGAGATATGAGGTAAGAGGTCAGAATCTAATGAGAGATCAAAGCAGTTTTAAAGGAATATGTCAAAAAAATTGCATTTAATCTTGATTTGTTTGTTTCATCCCATTATTTACCTTGCTTTATACTGCCAAAGTCATTTCTTACTCATTATTTTTTTGTTTTCCAGTACAAATATCTAAATCTTCTTAATTCAAGATACATTTACTTGAGGAGCTGATGATATACCCCCAGTTTCACAGACAAGGCTTAAAACTGACAGATATTTGAATTTGCTAACAAGTAAATGTACCGTGTTCTCTTTATTTATTTTGTAGATATGTGTTGTGGAAAAGACTAATTTAATAATTTCATACAATGTAAAGTTATTATAACTGTAAAATAATAAGTTGGAAAATCATGTTTGCTTTGAATAAAAGCAGTCCAAAAAAGTCTTATTTACATTCGTATTTTTCATCATTTGACAGAAGTATGACAGAGATTTGACTTCCACAGGAGATGCAGAGTAACAGCATTATGTTGTGCCACGCACAAAAAACAACAACTTTTTTTTTTACTAGTAAACTTGACTCCCAAGAAATGATTAATAATGTTTGAAACAGTCTGAACTCTGAGAGACCAGGACAGCTTCGGTTCTTTAGCACTTCACATCTGTATGATAGAATGGAAAGAAAGCGGTCTTCCCCTCTTTGATGGAGTGGAAATATGCCGCATTGGACTCTGAATGCCTCTCGTTTGTAATGCATCTCTCACCTTGTAGCCAGAAATCTCATGTTGTCATCAGAGCAGCGATCTGGAAGGCCGTGAGTGGAGATGAGAGTGAGATTGTTGAATCTGAGATGAGGACTGGCGGGGAAAGAGAAATGTAGACGAGTCAAATAATGCCATTGACCCTTTTCCTTTCAATCAAGTTTATGTATCTTGACATTATAGAAAAAACGGCTGATGTTCGCAATGTTGATCGAACATGTCTCTGAACTGCTTTCAGGTAGGAAAAAGCTTTTCTGAAGAACAGACGGATCTTGTCCATTTTAGATAATGAGGCTATTTTTGTCCAATTTTTGTGTTCCTTTTTTCTGTCCCAAAATGAAGGCCATTGAATGAAGATAGGACAGTAGCGACAGCTGAACAAAAGCATGCGGGGTGTGTGAGGTTATTCTGCAAACACTCGACGGACAGATGCTGAAATCCCTTAATTTCCAGCGCAGAGCTGGCCTGCATTAAAGCGCTTTCTTCTCCAACCATCACAGTAAAAGCCTTTCCTTTTGTTTTGTCTTTTTTCCCCTCTTGTTTTGTTTCCTGTGTGTAGTGGTCTCCCCCCGTCGCCCTCCCCCCGTCCCCTCAGGAGTGTAAAAAGGTCTCTTGTCATGTAAATGACCTGTTTTGTATGTGCTGGAAAGACATGATCTCTATCTGTGGCGGGAGAGGAAATCAGGCTAGTGTGTGTTGAAAGAGGAGCGTGTAAGGCCTGCGGACCGTCACGATTGATCAGACGGAGGACGCTGGACACACAGCCCCAGCTCTGCGTTCTAGCGCTCTAAGTGATGCAGACAGACAGAGCCGTGACTGTCCTTTATTTCAGATCGTTTTTCATTTAACTCCTTCCCGTACATGTTTGAGATGCACAAATATTTATGAGCAAAAGTAGAAGAGAGACTGCCATTTCATTTCATTGCCAGCTCTTGAACAGTCAAATTATTTTTAATGAGGAGTACATCAATTAATTAATTATTATATTAATTATATAATATATTATATTATATTATCCATTACATTTTATTTTATTTTAGGTAGAAGCATAAATTAATTACATTTAATTAATGTTCATTGCTATTAAAAAATATGTGGCATGCCTAAATACACTAAATGCCATATATAAATGAGCATTAATTAATTAATTAGTTTAATTAATGCTTATTGCTAAATAACATTACACTTAATTCAACAAAAAAAATATATATATATTATTAAGATTTTATTTTAGCAATATATTGTTTAATGTTTATTTGATAAAATACAATTAACATTTAAAAATGTTAAATAATAACCTATTTAAACAAAATTTGGAACATGCCCAAGAACACCAAACAAATATAAAAAATAAATCAATAAAATGTATTAATGTTTGTTTAATTGTTTAATGTTTACTTTGCTTTCTAAAATAGCAAAATATTATATTTAACAGATAAACAAACACAAAAAATAAAAATAGGGCTTAGGAGTTAGCTAGTTTGGGAAATATGGTAGTTATTGATAAACATGATTGAATACATAATGTTTCTGCAAACCATTATTTGTGTAAAATTAAGCAAAGAAAGTATTTTTGTGTATATTTTCCTAGTTTCTTCAGTAAGAAATTGTAGAATTTATCAAGGAACAGAATTATTTGTCAACCTTTCATATAAGAAAAAAACCTGGAATCTGTGTCAATGTGAAATGTTAATGTTAATCTTGTGTGTGTGTGTTCTCTCTCCACAGGCTGTTCTTGACCACCAGCTCACAGCGTTCTGGCCTTATCAGCAGCTGACAGGCCTCTATTGTGGCCAGTGTCTGACTGCTAAGTTTAGGGGCCAAGCGTCTTTATCGGTCCTGTATGGTCCTGCGTTTCACCCCATCCTCAGGGGTGATAAAGGACAAGAGAGCGAGTGTGAGGGGGGCCAATGGTTTTGGCTTGACAGATAAGTGCTGTCGGCCATGGCCTCCACCTTCTCCATTAGACAGGCAGCCTCTACAGGGGCTGACCGGCCATAAGTTTAGTGGACACTAACTGCCTCATTAGTCAAGTCATTAGCGACAGCAAACACCAATTGCGGCCCAGAGAACAGTGGCAGGGCTAATTAAAGGGCCAGCGCGTGACCTCCACACCCTGCCAGCTCTAGACAGCTGCGTGCCCGTGGTGCCTGCCAAAGCAGCAGGAGTTAACACACACACACACACACACACACACACAACCGCAGAGCGACCCCTGGTTGCCAGGCAGTTATCAGCTTTCAGGAAACAAGAACGGCCTTAAATCGCAGCTTTGTTTGGTCAAACGCTTTGCGAGAATCTGCATCCAAAGCCCTGACATCCTCTTGAGAAAGTGAAAGCCTTCTGACACTAAACTGTGTGGAGTTCATTGTCTAATAAAAGAGTTCCTTTTTATGTTTAAAGGGTTTCATTGCTGAGCATAAGAGACTTCTTTCGAAAATAGTTTCAAAAGAAATCTAAAAAATTGTACAGTCCTTATAAAGGAAATCTTCCCAAGTACTCTGGGACTCAACCAATCAATGTCTGTTTGGGAATCACTGCTTAAAAATATTTTAATAAAGGCAATCAAATATTTTGAAGGATCTGTTTTTCAAATTCAGTGGCTTAAAACACAAAGCCATTTCTATCCTGAGGCAGAAAGATCCAGAATGCATGTATTAATTGGCGTGTGCTGGGCAGAGTGTTATTATATAAAGCCGCAAGCTCAGATTTCATCCCTGAGGGTCACTCTCACTAATTATAATCACGCTTGAGATGATGTCCCTCCACCCCCCAGACAAAAAAAAAAAATCCCTGTTTTAGACACAAATATCTTGCTGTTTCTTCAAAAAAGAAATCATAAATGTTATTCAGGGCTTAATTGTCAGTGCTGGATGTCTGATTGAAGTAGTGTTTCTAAAAAGGGCACGCTTACCAGAATGTGAGTGCTTCAAGAAAAGCTAAACCGGTGTCAGATGCTCCCACTACCACGATCCTGGCGTTGACGGTGACCTTCGGCTCCATGGTGAGTTTTCTATTAATGTGGTACAGTGCAAAAGGAGCCTGACAAGAAGAAATGAGAAAACATCTCAGCATAGATCTTTAAATATCCATAAAAATGCCCACTGGTGGAGTTTTTTCAGTGGCCAATGCTGATATAATGCGCAGATACTGTATGTACAGGTGAATGCATTTTAATTAAAGCAATTTTAAAAATATCCATACTTTTATTAAAAACGGATGTACTAAACCGATCAAAAGAGGCAGTTAAGACTCGCTGCAAAAGTTTTCTATTTCAAAGAAACGCTGACCTTTGTTCATCAAGAAAAAAAAAAATTAGGCAAGTGTTTTCAACAATGATAATCAGAAATGTTTGTTGAGCAGCAAATCAGGATTTTATATTGATTTCTGAAGACTGGAGTAAAGATGGTAAACATTCTGCTGGGCATCATCGGAATTAATTATATAATTATATAATATAATATTTTAAAATATGAAAAAAGCTTTTTAAATTGTTATAATATTTCAAAATATTGTTGCTTTTACTGTATTTTTGGTTGCCTTGAAAAGCAAAATATATTTTAATGATCTTACTGACTCCAACATTTTGATTAATTAGAAAGTAAGTGTGACTGTAAAAAAAATAAATAACAATAAAAAACTGACAATGTTACGGTAAAAACCTGTTAAAATCTTTGGAAAAAACGGTAAACTGACATTCCCAGAATTCCCTGCATTGCATTTCAAATTTTGTTGAATTTGATGTTTTTGCTTTGAGATAACAGTTTCTTCTTAGTTTTTTCTCATGAGTTATGTTTATTAGGGTTGTATATTACATGTAATGTTGTTAAATTAATTAATGGTTATTGCATATTTCAGATGAATGGTGTTTAGTGACTCTGAGCTTCTTCTATATACAGTATGTTCATATTTAAAGCTGCTTGTGATGGGCTTTGGTTCATCATGTGACTCTCATCACCTCCTGCTCTTGGTTCTTATCCGTGTATTTTAAAGATACAAAAAGGATTTCAGTACTTTAATAGGTCGGTATATCATCATGTCAGTTGGGAAATCATAGTATTTAACTATAAATTAACTTAACTTAAAAAACGTAAAACCTCAAACGTTGTTACCCTGTTTGTCACAATCGAATTCCAGCAACCAAAGCTGTTTTTTATCATAAATTCTACAGTTTTTTTAATTTATTTTTTTAAAAGTGGTACGTGTTTTTATGTCTTACAAATGAAGCTATATAGGTTGTGTTAATAGAGTTAAAATCATCAACATTATTTTGGTCACATTAAAATCAGCGTTCTCTCTCTCTCTCTCTCTCTATATATATAGACAACACTGATTTAAATATGTAACAAAAATAATGTTGATGATTTTAACTTTCATAACTGATGGATGCATGAATTAGAATGTGTTCAAAATTACAGTTTAATGGGGAAAAACATATTAATTTGTTACTAAAAGAGATGCTTATCTTTTCTGTGGTCATTTAAAGCAGCAGCTCATGTGAATCTTATTGTTGAACAGGATAATCTCATAAGCCTCTGCTTGTTGATGCATGAAGTGTGTTGTGTTTCACTCCAGCTCGTCACACTTTGACGTCTGGTCAAAACAGTTTGCATCGCAATCGATCCCAGATACTCAAGAGCCAATGACATTTCACAACCAACGTAGACGTAAAGATTCTTCAAGCACATTTTTTAAAAATTGCTCACAGACAGGAAGTACACTGAAGACGGAGACAGCGACCGCGTCTATTCCTCTCACAAATCAATCGTTTTGAATCAAAAGACTTGGAATATTAATATCGTTCAAATAAATGACGACGGTGGTTGTCTCTTCCTGCTATATTCCTTGTGTTTTATTGACAGATGGTAGGTTTAGGAGCAGGGTTGGGTTACGTTACGTTTTGACTGTTTACACTGAAAAATCACACGCCTACATATATGCAATAATGCCAATGTTTTTACCCAATATATCTGTTAATTATGATGATAAAATAAAAAATAAAAAAATGCACCCTCATATTGACACAAAGAATTTCCTATTTAAAACAACGTTGAAATGTGTCTGAAAAGGGATACCTTGAGCATCGAAAAACTATGCAAAACTGTTCTGACCAGACGAGTGTGAGTGAGACTGTGTTGCTTTCAGGTGTGTGTTTGTGCTTTAACCAGAGAGTTACCAGCTAACAGCTAAAGTAATTGCAGTTTTCCTAAAAGCACTGCTGATGTCCTGCACACGGAAGGGTTTCCCTGCGTAACAATTGTTTAATCAGAGCCAGAGCGACTGTATGTTTCACTGAGCACTTATGGGGCTAAAACAGGAAAAAAGCATTTGCATTAGCGAGCACTATAACTCGTCCGAAGTACTGAGATGTGCTAATGTTAAATAGTTCCACAGAGGGAATGGAAGCATGCTTTATTATTACTATTTTTTTTAAATAACATGCAAAACACCTCAATGGGCTCTGCACCTAATATGAAGCTTAAAATGGTCAATTCTTAAAGCAGGTTTGCTGGGAAAGACAGGTGAATCATCTGAAAGCGAACAGCTGCCGTGTTCTTCCAATCATTCTCTTTCTGCTTTTCTAATTGGCCCTTGAGCATTAATAATTTGAGGGATTCGTTCTGCGGTACACCTTATCTGATGTAAGGTGGAAGAATAGAGGCACGGTGGGTTTGGGGAATGGAGAGGCCTGAAACTATGCCATTTGTCATTGTTATATAAGGAAACGTAGCTGATTACATGACCATCAATGTCTGGCTCTTCAAAGTCATTCATTAAATGCTGTAATCAGTGGCAGGGACTGAAGGGGGTTTCAATTCTGGACATGTGGGGCCACTTAAAGAGACAAATCACACAGACATCATTTTCTAGTGCCCTTAAAAGTTTTGAAGGTCATATAGAGAAAAGCACAAAAAATTATCTAAACATTTATTAACTGCATAATTCTGTATTACATTTTTTGGACAATTTTTGGACAAAGTCTCTTTTGCTCATCAAGACTGCATTTACTTCATCAAAAATACAGGAGGAAAAAATAAACAGTATTATAATTTAAACGAACTGTTTTGTAATTATATTCCTGTGATCAAAACTGCATTTTCAGCTTATTAAACCAGTTCAGTGATCAAAAACCTCCCTGCTTATTATCAGTATAAATAAAATATCAGAAATATTTAAAATAGTTTAAAAACGTTCTTTTATGAATAGAAAGTTAAAAAAAACAGCATTTCATTGAGTTCCTTAATGTTATAAATGTCTTCACTGTTTTTAATTAGAAGTGTCAGTTTCAAAACCTCTTAATCACACATATTTTATATACAGTATATATATAATAAATATATATTATAATAGTCTCTCATGTATCTCTTTTACCCTATAGCTGATTGTAAAAGGTGAAAGTGTTTTCAGTATTTTTGTGATTTCTTCTAATCCAAATAAAAAGTGTTCAGGTTTTGTTCATCTGCTCCTGAAATGATATGATGATGACTGCTCAGGTATAGCAAGCGCAGGTGCGTCTGTCTCAAACATGCATGCCCTTCGTAACACAACACTCTACTGACGGAGACTGGACAGGTGCTCTAACTCTGATTAATTCATCTGAACCGGACGGGGGATTAGTTCAGTCAGTGCGCTCTTATCTGCTGCGCTGCCTGGACACCAGCGTTGCTGCGCTACCAAATGGAGCTTTCTAATGTGGACTGAAGGGTGACAGCTTGTGTTTCTTGCTAATGCACTACACACACACACACACACACAAACAAGAAGCTGCATATGACACAGCAGCTCTGTTCCAAAACCTAATGAACACCCTGCTGCCTAACATGGCCAGTGGCTTTAACTGATTTTACTTCAGGGACCAGACTTTATAGAGGATTTCAAGTAGCGAATGAATGGTCACATATCCACTGTAAAAACATCTTATTAAAAACATGTCAGAAATTCACCATAAAAAACAATAAAACATTAAATGTATTTACCCACCTATATATATATAGATAGATATATGTAGTAATTCTTACTTGCAAAAATGTTGACAGTATGTTTAAGGGGAGAAACTGCAGGCAAAAAAAATTATGCACCTGTCAAATTTGAGTTTGTGGGCTTATAAAAAAAAAATTCAGACTAGTGGAAATCATCCAAAAGTGACTGTCAAATGTTTGTTTTATAGCACTTTGTCTATCTGTATCAGTAGATTTCAATTACAACAAATATTTTTAAAGGCTGGAGCTAGACATGATGTGCCAGATGTGCTGAAGTGGATTCAGGTTTGGGGAACAGACAGCATCTTCATCTTGCTGGACCTGCTGACACACTCCAGCCACATGAGGTCTAGCATCGTCTTGCATTAGGAGGACCAACCGCACCGACATATGGTCTCACAAGGGGTCTGAGGTACCTAATGGCAGTCTAGCTACCTCTGGTGAGCACATGGAGGGCTGTGCGGCCCTCCAAAGAAATGCCACCCCACACCATTACTGACCCACTGCCAAACCG
>JAUCNO010000386.1:2263206-2302992 GCA_032353835.1 Enteromius viviparus | reverse complement strand
CCAGCAAAAAGTTTATTTTATTTTATTTTTAAGAATTGTGAATTAACTCTGGATTGTGAAAGACGCCAGAAAAATCACCGACAATCTGCACAGTTTATTATTGTCTGTGGATTAAATAAGATAATAAAATATATTTTTATTTGAGATGTTATGAATATATATGGTTTTTATTAACAAGAATAATAATTCCATATCAAGATGAAACGCGTAACAGTTAAAGGATAATAACTGAATACGTTTAAATCTAATGTTTCTCTAATGTAAATCTAATGTTTATATATATATATATATATATATATATACATTATATTTTGCTTTGGGCGAGTTTAATTCTCATTTCCTTTTTTTTCTGTGTGGGTCATCAACGAATCAACAGCAACGAAGTGGTTAATAGTAATTTTCATAAAAAGGAGGAAAGGGATTAACAGAACGCTGGTATGTCAAGAATTTTTACTTATAAGATTAAAACTTGATTCGCTACCACTGGAGGTCGCACCACTGACAGAGCATTTCAAACGGATGGTATTGATAATGTGTGTGTGTGTGCGTGAGAGAGAGAGAGAGGGCCAGTGTATGTTTTCATTTACATTTACATTAATCTCTTTAAACTTTAATGACAGCTAAAAATAGCTTCGATGTAAAACCTCTAATCAGTCAGACACACATGCAAACCATTTGGCATCCGTAAAATATTCTAATTAGCCAGGCGACGAGAGTGAAACAGCGCTGATGCGCGTCAGTGAAGTCACCGCTCCGGTGCGCAGGTGCATGTCTGCGCACAATAGCGCGACTGTCTCGCGCCACAGGTAGTAGCTGGACTCAGGTGTTGTAACACGACACTGAACCATGTGATCAGCGATGAGAATTTAGGAAGAAGAACCCAGCTCGAAGTTTCACTCAACACTCGAGTAAATACCAGCCGCACAAGACCACCATTGATAGCAGGGCAAGATCTCGAAGGACAATGTATTATTATTACGAGCAGGCCGTCGGAGTGTCGCGGTAGTTTCGGTTTAAATACTTCATTTCACCGGTAAGGTGAGGCGGAAGCGAGCTACGGTCAGATCTATTGGATTTTCAGTCTACATATATTCGTCAGGAAACATTGTGGATTATGAAGGTGGACACACAGGTATGAATTTGTTTCTGTTTTTGTGCCTATGTATGTATGTTTCCTTAGCAACACAAATAAGTGGAAGGCAGGAATGCTGTGGACTGGATGAAGGTTAAATAAATGCCTTTTTCTGTTACATATGGCCAGGGTCAGCTGTTATGTATTAAATACACCCAATACACCTTCAAGAAATATTTACTAGAAAATAATTTACAGGATCTTTTGAAAAGCACATGAATAAATATCAAAGCCTGGAATAGAATCAATCAGTGCATTTTGGATATGTGTATATCTATTTTTAATCAAACATCTAATTTAGGAGAGCATAATCAAAAAAATAGGAAGCTAAATTTGGTTCCCTATAGTTAGTCTTGCAGAAGTGGACAGTTGTGAAATATTTTTTTTCATGCAAGTAAAAAGTATCTGTACTTTTCTTCTAAAAACATCACTACAGTCCAAAACAAAATGTACTTTTTTACTGAACTACATTTCATAAATAACAGTTAGGTTAATATTTTAATATTTAGGAACATAAAAAAATGTAGGAGGCCTACTTTCTTGCACTCTTTTGAAACTTTGAATTACTTTTACTTGAGTAAAGTGAGAAATTGCTAGATTTCTAATGTAATTAAGTATTATATGAAGCGTAATGCCATAAACAGTACAATGTTATGCTTTGGAATCTTGTGAAGTATAAGTTTTCTAAAGAAAAATGTACTTTTAAAGCAGAACAAAGCTACTTAACTACTGTCCACAACTGGTTACTTATTATCTAGCTAACTAGTTTAGTTTGTTTTAAACGATACCAATGATCCTAACAGACGTTTCTACTCTTCTTTTGCAGCTCGCTAGAGACAGATAGGAGTGCTTTTATTCTTTGATCTCAGACATGATTTATTGATCCCCTCTGCTCCACCCTACCCGGAGCATCAGCCCCTTCTGGTTGAGGGTAGGGGTGCAGATTGACTCCATCCCGGAGATGATACGGCAGGTTGGGCTGTTGGCAGGGAGTTTTCTTCTGCTGCTGCTTCTCAGGAATGTTTCGGCCCAGGGTGAGTCAGTCCCACGCTCCACCTCTGCAGTCATGTCCGAAACTGAACTTTGAGAGTATCCGGGCTATTAATCACTGTTAAAGCTCACTGCGTTTAAACAGCTCAGTGGAGTTGCGTCAGATTAATCTGAACACTCCTCTAACTTGTACTTCGTTACTACAGGACTGTTTCTTGAGCTGACAAGCTCGAGCATGTTGAGGTTCCTGCGGATAGGTATTGTTGTCATCGGACGGCAGAAAAAGTTAGAGAAGTGTGCAATCATAAACCATCCATTTCATAAAACCTGCACAGATCATATTTGTGATCCTGGACCACAAACAGTCACTGGGGTGTATTTGTAGCAATAATCAAAAAATGTACTGAATGGGTCAAAATGATTGAGTTTTTTCATTTATTCAAGGACGTTAAATCATGTTCCATGAAGATATTTTGTAATTTTCCTACTATAAGTATATCAAAACAGTCAATCAATTTTTGATTAGTAATATGCACTGCTAACTTTAAAGGTTTTTTTGCAGATTCTAGATATTCAAATACTTGTCCTAACAAACCATACACCAATGAAAATACACCAAAACTCATATTTGAAAAACTGACACTTATGGTTTTGTGGTCCATGGTCACATTTTACACAAAACATCTTAAGAGCGATTTTGTTTTTCTTATAGAAAACAGACCAATTTTTAGAGAGACTCATTAAGACTTAGTTATGCTGTTATATTATTTTCATAACATGCTTCAGCCACAAATTCTCATTACTGTAAAAGAAAATATCCATTTCTCACTATGTGTACAATCTTAAAAAAGAAAAGAGAAAAACCATCTCTTTCTAACCTTTTTATAATCTTAAGAACCTTCTTTCACCACAAAGAATCTTTTGAGAAGCAGAAAGGTTCTTCAGATGTTAAAGATTCTTAATGGAAGCATTTAGACAAGCATCGTGAAGAGTGTCACACTTTACTTCAGGGTCCCATTCTCACTATTAAATAGTTGCTTATTAGCATGCATATTCCTAGCATTTTGGCTGTTTATTAATACTTATTAAGCACATATCAATGCCTTATCCTGCATGACCCAATTCTAAATCCGTACCTACTAATAACCATTCAGTAGTCCCTTAGTGGGAGTTGGTCCCCGGACTAAAGTGTGGATTACTTAAACACTGATGTTTGTTGCACTGTTTTTGATGTTGACTTATTTGTGTAAAATATAATTTATTTGTATATTTTTGGGATGGAACGTGTTTTGTGAGATTTTTAAGTGAGGCTGTAAACTATTTACTGTGAGACACATACTTCATGACTCGTCTTGCAGCAAGTTTCTTTAAAGTACTCTTTGCACTTATTAACTCCTGTAAATGATTAACAATTTACTTTTTTATATGTATCCTCCCACTCTCTCTCTCTCTCTCTCTCTCTCTCCCTTTTTACTTTTTCTCTCTCGATCTCTCTCTCTATACCATGTGTGTTGTCATAGCGTTTAAGCATTACTTTTAATCATCACTTTGCGAGTGTAACATTTATTTTAACACGTATCAAGTCAGCAGTTTGTACCGTTATTTGTTATCTGACCATCAAATAAATGCACATTAGTCAAAGTCCAAACTGGAGATTTTACAAAGTTGACAAATTTTGAGATTATTTGGGGTGTGAGGGATTTGTTGTTCTTAACGGAATTGAGGCTAAGTACGGGAACCAGCTGATGCTATGCTTTTTTAATATTAAGCCAAGGACAATTATAACGATAAAAAAATTACAACTGGAGACCAAAACATTTTAACATCCTTACACGCTTTAGAATTGATAGTGAAAACAAATAATTTGGCCCATACAGTTTTGAAAATATTCATTAAGACACACACTTTTATTGAAATTACTGAAACCTACTTACAGCAATTACCATTATAGTGCTCCCAAGGCCACACTAGTCTAATGATGCAGTTTTTAGGAAAGCTAATAGAAAAATAACTGATACTGGCATAATGTGGAAGTTTCAAGAGGTTATGTAACCAACGAAATCATCAATGTACCAACCGTTCAAAGGTTTTAGAACAGTAAGATATTGAATGATTTTAAAGATGTATCTTCTGCTCATCAAGGCTGCATTTATTAGATTAAAAACTGTAATATTGTGAAATATAATTTCAATTTAAAATAAGTGTTTTCTGAGTGAATATATTGTAAAATGTAATTTATTCCTGTGATACAAAGCATCATTACTCCAGTCTTCAGTGTCACATGATCCTTTCAGAAATCATAATAATATAATGATTTATTACTAGAGCTTTCAATAATCATTTTTTACCAAATATAAAACATTTCTAAAATGTAAATCTATGCTCTGACTTTTTTGTTTATTTAATAGATCCTTGGTTAATAAAAGTATTTATTTCTTTCACAGAAGGAAGAATAAAAATGTACTGATCCCAATCGTTTGAACAGTAGTGAAACAGTAAACTACTGTAACAGTAGTTCTGATCATTATTATTCATTTTAAATAAATTATAATATTTAACTTTATAATATTTATAATATTTTAATGATCAAAGAATCCTAAAAAGAAACCTCTGAAGCAGCTGTTTCCAGCACTGATAATAAAACATCAGCAGATTATGATTTCTGAAAGACTGGAGTAATGATGTTTGTATCACAGGAATCAATTACATTTTACAATATATTCACACAGAAAACTGATTTTAAATTGAAATAATATTTCACAATATTACAGTTTTTAATCTAATAAATGCAGCCTTGATGAGCAGAAGAAACATCTCTAAACACCATTAAATATCTCACTGTTCTTAAACTTTTGAACGATAGTGTACATACAGTGAATATGACATCATTCAGTAAAAATGATGAAAGACAATCTAATTACTATTTGATAAGTGCAGTTTTATTTACTGTGCAGGGTATTGCTTATTGAAACAGGAAAGGGAAATGTATTATTTTTCTAAATAGTCATTATTCTTTAGTTTATATTTGTGAACTGCTTTTGTCTTGTTCTGTGGTATTACAAGAGAGGACAAAGTTACTGTAAATAACAATTTGTATGTGAAGCTTAAGTCATTAAACATTTTTGGCCAATTTTCTCAGAAGAATCTTATATATATATATATATGCTAAAAATGTATTTTGTCGACTTTTCAGATTGCACTAGGATGTAGATTCATATGGAATTACATGAGATATAACTAGGTTAACTTTTCTGTTTGTTTTCAAGATCCAGATTGAAAAAAAAGGTGCTAGGTTTCATAATGTTGTAAATGCAATGTAAACCAGGGGTTTTCAAAGTCTAAGACAGTGCGCCTCCCTTTTGACGCAACTTACCCAATGCCCCCTCACAACAAACACACACGCACAAAGACAACAATGTCAGACTGTTACCTCCTTTTTATTATTTGCGCTAGCGTTAAAAGTGCCAGAGTAATAATAAGTGGTTTAAAATCAGGTTAAAATAAAGAAATCAGTGGAAATCGGGGGTCTCATAAAGCGCTCCTTTGTATTGTATTGCAAATTCACAGCTACAGCCTTTTAGGTGAAAAATGTTTTTTAAAAATAAATGCTTTTTAGAATTTTTTTTAATAAAACCATTTAAATATAAATAATGATTAAATAATGATATTTTTAATTGAATTAACTCTTATTCGTTGTAAAAAACCTCAAGTTCCTCTTTTATTAACAGTTACTTCTCATTCTCATATCTTTGTGTAAGAGATATAGCCCTCGCAGTGATCTCTGTGACAGGTGTGCACTGCACTGCAGCGTAGTGAAGCCACTTGACATGACACTGACACCTCAAATCAAATATTAAAGAACCAAAACACGCTACTTTGAGCTGCAACACTGTCTTGAAAGTACACCGCAAGATTTGTGAGCCATAGGTCGAGTACCAACATCACATTAGTGTCTGTAGATCATAATTCATCATTAGTTGTCATCTCATTGTAACGTTTTCTATTTGCAGGGGAAACGACCACAATGTCCACTAACATTACGACTCCCAGCCCGGTAAGTAGAAATCCTCCTGAAGTGTAGTCAGGTGTTTTTTTTGCTCATTGTTTGTCTAGAAAATGAAAGGACTTTTATTTCTCTCATACATATTTGATCAACTGTTGCCCAATATACTCTTTGTTTGATCTTTAAGAAATAAAGTTTCCCAAATTTAAGAATAAAAACTGAATATAGAATGAAGATTTCTTTTTTCACCAAGGCTGCATGCTTTAATACTGAGCAAATCAAAACTGAGCAAAACTGCAATATTATACAATATTATTACAATTTAAAATCTGTTGCAATACAATTTAAAATGGAAATTATTCCTGTTCGAAGCTGCATTTTCAGCTCCATTACTCCAGTCTTCAGTGTCACATAATGTGCTGCTCAAGAAACATTTCTTATTATTATCAATGATCAGTTGTGTTGGTTAATGTTTTGTGGAATGTTTTATGAAACACTTAACGTTTTATTAATCGGTGGAATTAAAAGCATGAATTTAGTTTGATTTCCTTTCATTTTACTATATCCTCAAACTGAAATCTTCACTGCATGCGGTAACACTCACCAATTTTCAGTGTCCCTAATAACAGTAATTTATGCATATTACATGCAACTAACCCTAAATCAAATATCAGCCCATAGTACATGCATGGTGTTATTAATATTATATTTAGCATTTAAACATACGAGTAAAATAAAGTTTAACCCTTGATCTTTTTTGCTAACACAGTTCAAACTAAAGAAATTTATTACAGTTCTGTTTTTTTTCTCTATGCTGCTCTGTTGTACTGCTTAACATTCCTGCTCTTCTTTGTCCAGAACCAGGGCCCTAATATTGTGGCCATTGTAGTACCAACTGTGGTCTTGGGAGTGCTGGCTATTGTGACGGCTGTTCTGGTGTTTCTGTTCTGCGTGGTAAAGAAGAAGAGACAGACGGAAGGGACGTATCGTCCCAGTGCGGAGGAGCAGACAGGAGCACGTAGTGTTGAGACGCCTGACGCTCTGAAACTACCCAAGGAGGAGAGACTGATTTGACACGCTGGTTTATGACTAACCAGCAGCACATGATGATAGTGACTCAATTCCAAAACGGTTAAACAAATAAACATTAACTGAGGACCGTTTCTGAAGGCACACGGCACAACAATGTTTTGGCTAAACAAAGCTACTTGGAAGAAACTTGAAGGAACAGATCCTCTTTCCAAAAGACCACATATTTCACAGTACACACCATCTAGCATTTCAGGCCATTTTAGACTGGTAGCTTTAATCTGAATACTTAATTTTAAGGTGTGTTACTTGTTTTGATGGTTGCTTTACCCATTAAAATGCTGATATTTGTATGTAGTGTTAAGACACGTTCAGCAGTGTAGTACTTAAAGGGATAGTTCACTAAAAAATACTTTTACTCACAGATGTCTCAAAACCTATATGAGAATAGAAAATATTTATAAAAATGTCGGTATAACCTAACAGTTGACGGTAGCCATTGACTTCCACAGTATGAAAAAAATACTATTGAAGTTAATTGCTACCGTCAACTGTTTGGTGACAAATTATGACAAAATGTTCATTTTTGGGTGAACTATCCCTTTAACAGCACTAACTCAACCAATGGTGTGAATGTGGGGGCAGGGGTAATAATGCGACCATGGAAGCTGGTGCATTTGAAACTTAAAATTATTTTTTTTCAATTTCAGTTAGTCATCATAGTTTTTGTTTGTTGGCACACTACACCTTTTAAATATTTATTCAGATCAATTTGTTCACAATATAGGATGTTCATAATCTAATTTTTGTTTGTTGAAACCGCTTTTCATTAATTATTTCAATAGCTGTTATTTGTCTGTATTTACCTCAGTGATGTTTCCTTATATAAATATATGAATCTAATATTAATTGTCCAGATGTTTGATCAGTGCAACAATAGATACTACTTGGAATCGTTTTTGATTCTTTTATCATAGCATGAATGTTGTTTACACTCAAAAATTTCATCCATTATGTTTCACTGGAGTGCCTTTTTAAATTTCACCTTTTTAGAATCTTCCAAAATCGTGTTCTGTATTAAATATAAGATAAAAAGGCACAATGGTCATGCTATATTGTGAATATATTCACTGCTCATGGGTTTTGATGGGCACAACGCTCAGTGGAGTTACTATATTTACACTACATCACCGCCTCAGGTGCCTTTGCTTTTATAAAATATATTTGTTCCATGTTAAGAAATATTGAGGACAACACAAATTTACATTAAAACATTATTTTATTAAACTAATTTATTAAGTGTTATTCTTTCAATGAAGGTACAGTCTATAATATTATAGGAAGTTGCTACGCAAGAAAATAATTTGCATTGCAGTCTATTCTCTATTGTCGTTTGTATTTCCGGAGCCTGACAGATTATACAAATGTATAAATGAACCGCTCATTTTCCCAGATATAACATTAGCTTAAGAACTACCGCAAAACTGGATGTTCAAAGACAAAACGAAGACTTTGCACTTGTTTTTGTGACAGATACGTTTTTATATGTATTTTTTAACATATTCGTTTATTTTTATAGTGCTATTTCGCTGCTATTTTATCCATTCTGCTTTATATAGCGTATTATTTTATTATCGTAACTGTAACAAAATTATTTGTATAGTGCAAACAGATTTACTGTTTACTATTTACTTTTGTTATTATAATTATTTGGCGACAGCTAATTAATCAGATGACTTATACATACACAAAAAATAGGAAAATAAGGTGACAATTAGGGCCTTTTTCCCCAGTCAGTAAACATCTGTTAATTTTTTTAGCTGGATAGGTGTAGGCTACTTAGACATTTTTATAACATTACATAAACGTCCTATGATTGCTGACACTCCAGTAATATCTGGGTGTGCATAAAGGAGTCTTTTTTAAGAAGCGTGCTACAGCATTGCTTAAAGCTGAGTCTCACAAATTTGCTTGCTAAGAACAATGCAAGAGCTTATTTGTGTTGACTAGATATAAGAAAAGCATGCTCGTGATTATTTTCAGTAACACTGCTCTCTAGTGGTCTGGTTTGACTTTCAGCCAGTTGTTTTATGATGCCATTTTATTCGGCAAAATACACCAAACACAATGAAGGTGCATTTTAATGATAATATCAGAATAACAAATTCATTTATAATTATAATGACAACAACAATATAAGGTCCCTAAAACAGTCCGTGATTTGTTTTTTACTTTGTCTTCAGAATGTACATAATTTATTTACCAAACATGTACACCATGAATCAATTTTCTAAACCGTGTTCTTGGCTTGGCCTGAATCACTACGGTTCACTTATAACGATTGTTCATTTTCTGACTGCTTCGGGTAGGTACCTCTGCGGAGTAACCCTGTATCTGCGTGATTTGCCATAGACATGAACAGAGAGAAGTAGATCCGGCTATAATGTTCTTCCGCCAGACGTACGAGGTTGTTTATTAATCGCTTGAGCGCCAAAAGCAGCTTCAAACAATTAAATAAATTATTCTTTAAAACTAATTATTTATAAATATATTTTGTAGTTGTTTCTAAATTTCTGCCCGATTAATTATTTTAGAGCTTGACATAACTAGAAAAATGTATATTCCCTCATATATCCAGGTTTTCCCAAGATAAGGTTCACAAATAAAAATGAGTTGTTGAGAAAACAAAATAAGAAAATATGTTAATGTTAAAACATTAACCGTCTGTGACATTTGACAAAAAAAACATAATTCAGATGTAGTAGTAGCCTTTATTCAAATACTGACACCAGTTACATCGTTCTCGATGAAGGCTTCACATTTAAAACCACTTGCGTTTCACGTGGATGTGAGGGGGATTTGATGGCGTGCATTCACAACATTCAGAAACACAAAACCAAACCAAACCAAAAGTTCACAACTCAAAATGTCAATGGTGGGTGAGTTGGGGGGGGGGGGGGGGGGGGTTACTGTCATTGAGGGATACTGAATGTAAAAACCCATTCATTGTTCTGGAGAGCTCTGGTTTGTTGCGAGAAGGATAAAATATGGGAGATTAACACTATTTCGCCAGGCAGTTACGATTTAAGCAACCTCCTCCTCGCCCTCCTCTTCGAACTCACCCTCTTCGGCAGTGGCGTCTTGGTACTGCTGGTACTCGGACACCAAGTCGTTCATGTTGCTCTCAGCCTCTGTGAACTCCATCTCGTCCATGCCCTCGCCGGTGTACCAATGTAGGAAAGCCTTGCGCCTGAACATAGCGGTGAACTGCTCGGAGATGCGCTTGAACAGCTCCTGGATGGCAGTGCTGTTGCCGATGAAGGTGGCTGCCATCTTGAGCCCACGGGGCGGGATGTCGCAGACGGCGGTCTTGACGTTGTTAGGAATCCACTCGACGAAGTAGCTGCTGTTCTTGTTCTGGACGTTCAGCATCTGCTCATCCACCTCCTTCATGGACATGCGTCCGCGGAAGACGGCGGCCACGGTCAGGTAGCGGCCGTGACGCGGGTCGCAGGCGGCCATCATGTTCTTGGCATCGAACATCTGCTGGGTGAGCTCTGGGACGGAGAGCGCGCGGTACTGCTGGCTGCCCCGGCTGGTGAGGGGAGCAAAGCCGGGCATGAAGAAGTGCAGACGGGGGAAGGGCACCATGTTGACGGCCAGTTTGCGCAGGTCGGCGTTGAGCTGGCCGGGGAAGCGCAGGCAGGTGGTGACTCCGCTCATGGTGGCCGAGACCAGGTGGTTGAGGTCTCCGTAGGTTGGTGTGGTAAGCTTGAGTGTGCGGAAGCAGATGTCGTAGAGAGCCTCGTTGTCGATGCAGTAGGTCTCGTCTGTGTTCTCCACCAGTTGGTGGACGGACAGCGTAGCGTTGTAGGGCTCCACCACGGTGTCGGACACTTTGGGCGAGGGCACCACGCTGAAGGTGTTCATGATACGATCGGGATACTCCTCGCGGATCTTGCTGATGAGGAGGGTGCCCATGCCTGAGCCGGTACCTCCGCCGAGAGAGTGGGTGAGCTGGAATCCCTGCAGGCAATCGCAGCTCTCTGCTTCCTTGCGAACAACATCCAGTACCGAGTCCACAAGCTCTGCTCCTTCTGTGTAGTGACCTTTGGCCCAGTTGTTTCCAGCACCGCTCTGACCTGCAATCATTAAAATTTAGCATTGCGAGACCCATTTACCTGGTGGCCATGTTTAAAACAAATCCAGAAATCTCAAAAACTGCATGACATTATTCAAACAAGCAACAAAATCTGCCACATGCTGGCCTTTAAATGCGCTTAAATAGCACTAAAACATAGTTCAGGTGGGTAAAGCCAACTCACAACCAGAGCTTCTAACATCAGCTGGTGATCATTTTACCAATTGGTGATTGGCTCTTTTTTTTTTTAGAAAACATGATTTATTGCGCCATGTTTTGTGTTTTTCCCATTCGTAATATGAGTGCATATCTAAAGTTTCTTTAAGGTTAAAGTAAAATTTGACATCAACCATGTCAAATTTTAACTTTTCTAGCATTCAACTGAAGACACCATGTAATTGGAGTCTGTGTAGATTCATGTGAAAAATGGTACTGTAGCAGCACATGGTGGCAATAACTAAGGTGATGGGAAATACATTTGAGGAATGATTAGCTTACCAAACACAAAGTTGTCAGGTCTAAATATCTGTCCAAAGGGTCCAGAACGAACTGAATCCATTGTGCCAGGCTCCAGATCCACCAGGATGGCACGGGGAACATACTTCCCACCTAAAGAAAAAGATCGATACAGCAGGTCATGCAAAGCAGACATTTGTTTCAGTATATATACAGTAGTGATGTTCAAAAATCTCAGACCGCAACATTACATTGTGCATAACAAAAAACTATACAAATCAGCATCATTTTTGACAATGAATGAATCATACCTGTCGCCTCATTGTAGTAAACACTGATCCTGTCTAGCTGCAGGTCGCTGTCTCCATGATATGCTCCGGTTGGATCGATGCCGTGTTCATCGCTGATAACCTCCCAGAACTGAGAGAGAGAGAGGGAGGAGGAGAGACAGCAGGGCGGAGGCCAGAGAGAGGGAGGGGGAGAGGCAGACGAGACAGAAAAAACATATTGATCATATTTATCTCGTTAGAGAAAACAGGAAATTTATTGTATTACTTAAAAAAAAATAAAAAATTTTTTTTAATCAATGCAATGAGCATAAAATAGGATGTAGCTACAATTCCATGTAGGATCAGAAGGATTTACGATGCTGAGCATATAATGAAATTCAACGAAAATAATTCGATTTTATTGATTTTTCACAATGAATATTTTTAGATGCTTGTTTCAAAGAACGTTTGTCTAACTGGAATCATGTGGATTAACCTATGCACAGTTTACGGATTCCAGTGAATGCGATGTTATTTTCTTTCAGCGATTAACCAAACAAAGTTCAGACTCAGGTGCAGTCGTAACGTGTATATTATTATTATATACATGCGTTTTTATATAGTGGCTGAATATTACATTCCAAAAGTAAAATATTATTCCCCGTATGGTAATTAAACGTAAGTAGGTCATTCCGGTAGATAGGAGGACCCAATTCCAACAATTCAGGCTGTCAAACATAAATTACGCTGAAGGTATACATATGGTTTAACCGCAATAAATGTGCCATGATTGCATGACTGCTACAACTAGAAAAAGGAAAATCAAAAACAAAGGAACGTTTAATTCATTCATTCTCCATCGTACGTTTCCACGCCAAATGAAAGCACGTCTCTGCGCACAATGCACTGGCTGTCTCCATCTCCAAATCGGACCGATGCGCGTTTTAATCGTGCATGCATTTGACAAAAGCTGCAGATTGAATCGAACTGCGATGCATTTCTGGAAGATTCTTTAAGGGGCGGGTTAGTCGCCTTGGAAGGGCATCGCGCGCAAGTTCAAACCTCAGCCATCCGTTCTCAAAACGCAATATTACCTTGGCTCCGATCTGGTTGCCGCACTGGCCGGCTTGCAGGTGCACAATCTCGCGCATGGTGAAGCAGGAAAAGTTAATGGCGGGGATGCAGGAACCGAGGGCTGTCTTCTGCCGCGCGCTAACGGAGGAGCTGCTCGTTTCTGCCCGTCTCTGTCGCTCGGAAATTAACGCCCGCCTCTGAACTCCGTTACTGGGCTGAGCTTGTGGTGCAAGATGACGTCATCGCCATGGTAACCAAGACCGGAGGAGAGAAGGAGGACCTTAAGCTCGTGGAGGCACCGGATAGGATGCTGCCCGTGATTTGGACGGAGATGATAGGCGACTCTCCAAGGAGCACTGACTATAAAGACATGTCTGAAAAATATTGCAAAGGGAATGGAGAATGGCTTCTCATTACAGTAATAAACGACTGTGCTAGGCCTTCTACCGTGGGACCGTTTTTGTAGTTGGCTACACTGGAGAAGGACCATAACCGCAACAGAAACGCATTGGTGACTACCACTAAATCGTTAGACCAAATCAGGTCCATACTCTGATTCTTAAATTGAAATTGTAATCCTAACATAGTCTTGATGTAGACTGACATTTAAACAGATGTTGGATCTATATGCTTCAATAACCAATCATAAGAAGTCAGTTTGGGGATAAATGTGGCCATCCCATGTAACCAATCAAAAACGTTGTGTACAAGTGCAAGGGTTAAAATTCCTGGAGTCTGCAATTTTACCCCCCCTTTTAGCTTTTGAAGCAAAGTTACAGTAATATTTTTATGTATAATTGTTATCCGTTTATTTATTTATTAAATAGCCTAAATTTGTATTGCATAAGAGCATTTTTTAAATAATCGCACAAATACAAAACAAACAAAAGTACGGTTTATAATAATAATTAGGTCACCATCATATATGACATACAGCTGAAATCTGAAATATACTGAAATAAAAAAAAAACAGTGTAGGATTTGCTGTAAAAATATTTTTACTCGGAAATTTCTAATTTCTCAAATAATAATAAAAAGCACATTATGTTAAAGATGAAATTATGAAGTAGAAATAGTTATTTCCCTGTAAAACACACTTCTTTAATCTTTATTTACAATCATGAAAAATCCTTCGAAATGCCAACAGCAGATTTTGAATATAGTCAAAAATAAATAAATAAATAAACAGCCCTAAATATTTAAATTCCTGCTATCGTTTTAATTAGTATAAATGAGACAATACAATACATGTGAGAATTTACATAAGCTACAATTTACATTAAAAACTATTAAATACACTTTACATGGGAAACAATTAGAATGATTGTTTTTTCGCAGTGTAATGAGATTTGCACGTGTATGTCACAACGCATATGTACATTTATGCACATTATTTATGAATAATGTATTTAATTGTGATGTATGGTAAGAAACCACACCTACTATTCACATCAGACTGTGAGAGCACGCTGAAAGATGTGGATCAACTACCCTCGGCTCTTGCTGTCATTCCAAACACTTGACTTCTAGTTTAACTAGTTCAGTGTGCTTAGACCCCTCCTTCTCTTCCGATGCATGTCAAGACAGACTTAGCTCCATGAAACCAGCGGAGCGAGAACACCTGTAAACCCCAAAACAGCTAAGCCAGACTGCAATCTCTTAAAACCTGCGAGAGAGGAGGACATGTCTGCAAACCTTCCCGAAGAGGACCTCTCCTGTCCCGTGTGCTGCGAGATCTTCCAGGATCCGGTGCTCTTGCCGTGCAGCCACAGTTTCTGCAGGAGCTGTCTGGAGCACTTCTGGGGGAGCGCAGTCATTCGCAGCTGCCCCGTCTGCCGGAGAAGAGCCTCCAAGAAAAGCCCTCCTTCAAACCGGGCCCTCAAAAACCTGTGTGAAGCGTTTCTGCTGGGCCGGGGCCAGGGCAGCACATCTGGATCGAACCTCCTGTGCTGGAGACATGGAGAAAAGCTCAAGCTCTTCTGTTTGGTGGATCAGGAGCCCATCTGCGTGGTCTGCCAAGCCTCAAAAATGCACAAAGGTCACGACTGCTCACCCACAGAAGAGGCGGCTCTGGACTGCAAGGTAGAGTTTGACAGTGGCACATTGTTTTGACAAACTGTGTTACATTGTGTTCCTCTCTGTTACTGATTTTCAGCGGCAGGGCACAAGAATGCTGTTTATCAAGTTCGCTTTGACTTTATCTCAGTGTTCGGCCAAAAAGATGATGGCAGGCTTTCAAACAACACCTTCTGCATTCCCCTCCTTTAAGCTCTCATTGTGGCATATGTGTCCTATTGTATTCTGGGAAAAAGCGATCCGACTCTATCCAAAACGTGATATAAATCTTTCAGGGTGTATGTGTGCTGTTGGAATCGGGTAACGCTCTTCTGTGCTGGATGTTCTCAGCTGGTGGGGTGTAGATCTTAAAGCTGGAATACACTGACTTATACATGACTTATCTGAACACATTTATAAAACACTAGGCATCATACACTTACAGACTCTGTAAACTGTGACAAAGGAAAAATGAGCTTCATACACCACACGACCGTGGATCACACACTACCAGACTTTAAACTGACGTTGTTTCTAGGAGACGCACGACAAATTAAAACAAATGGGTTCTAAAATCAGCTGAAAATATCAAACATTTTTATGAATAAATAATAAGAGTCTGACCTTAAGACACTACCTGATTTTCTGTGGAATCTGTCCGCTTCAATCTAACTGACTTTTCTCAACCAGCGTCAGTTTGTTCAGACTGGAAAATCAGGACAAAACCTCGGAACAGAAGCTGTTTTACCAAGAGCTGTAATCCCAAATATTTATTTGATTTAGTTAATAGAAGTTAGAAGATAAATTAAATCTATTCATGGCATTCTTTTTGAAAGTATCCTTACTTTACAGCATTTTTACACTAGTGTCTGAAACTTTGAACAGTACTGTAGCTTTCCCTTCATCTTGGAGACGTTGTTCTCCACAGTTCTTCTGGATTGAGTCTGTGTCAGTTTGTTCTGTTTCTTCATGTGACTCCAGACAGACTGATGATGATCAGATCAGATCTCTGTGTGGAGCACACTACTGTGTGTATATATATATATATATATATATATATATTACTGTCACTTTTGATCAATTTAGACCGACCGCAATCTTTTCTTGTATTAAACATGTATGACTTTTTTCTTTGACAGTACACAAAAAGATATAGTTGTCTATCTTCTGTTTTACAAATATGACAAAAAATAATAATGATGTTTGCTTGCTTCTCATCATAGGACTACTGTTAGGGTTTTTAACTGTTATTTTTGTATTAGAGAAACATGAGGGAGAACTATCGTAATCATCATATTTGTGTGAACTAATGTTTTGTGTGAAACCTTTAACAAGCCAGTTGCTGTACTTACCGGGAACAGTTTAAACAGGTATGGCAGGAAATCTGCTGATCTTTGAGAAAAGAAGACAACAACAGAAATGAAAGCTTATGAGCATCATCGTCCTGCAGGAGCAATGAGAAAGGCTGCCATGTTGGGCCGTAGACAGAGAGTGTGGTCTAGTTGGTCTCGCTGTCACTTTAAGCATTCTACTCATTAATTACATGTTCATGCTCTGTGGGGAGCGACAGGCCTCCATATTCCACAACAGCTGGCCAATAAGGTGGCACACAGACCAGCTCAGCAGGAGCCAAGTAACACTCAGACTGATTTTAACAACAGCTCCTCACTGAAAGCCCCTGGAGCTCGGCCAGATGAGGACAGACAGTTCTCCTGTACCCCAAATTCTTTTAACCAGTTCAATTTCTAATAACTTGTGTACACTTTCCTAGCACTATCCCACTGGACTCACGGTTTCTTGTTCTGATGCTTGCTAGATGCTTACTTACTGGTCCTTACCTCATTTCAAACTTCTTTTCCATAGTGAAGAGCTGGATGCAGAACGCATTAGATGGCCCGTCTGATTCATAGTCCTCACCTGAGCCCACTGTGTCTTTGATGCATGCCTTAATACAATTCACGTAACCCATTTGGAAGGATTTGCAAATATAGTAACTGCTTTTAAAATGCAAAAGAAGAAAGAAGCATCTGATAGATGATGTTTAGCTCTGACCTGAGATATGTCTGTAGGCTCATCTTCACTCTCCTGCTCTGCTCTCAGTTCACGCTGCAAAGGTCATTTGGGTTATTGAGTTGCATACATTATCCCTGATAAGTAAGCATTAAATATGCTGAGTGTGTCTTTTGAAGCTCACTTCCACAGGTTCTTTGGCTTCATTGCTTTCCTCCCCCAGCATCTGTGGTTCCTCTGGTGGTTCTTCTTGATGCGCTGGATTTGTCTTTCTCAATCCTTCAAATTCTTCAAGTTCAAACCACTTATTGAATAGCTTCAAATCCACGTGACCGCTCACAATGACGAAACCAGCCACAGCTCCTTCACTCTGTGTAAGTACACGCACACTATCACTTCACTAATAGTTTAACACATTCATTTAGAGATATTTACTATCATATGGTAACACCACTCTGCATCGTAATTGTTGAATGAAATATAATACTTATTTATTACTCATTTTGGGCTGCGGAGTCCAAAAATAGTGCCCGTTTCATTTTCTCACAAACTACGATGCATTTAATAGCATTTTTGCTTTCCACAACCATTTGTAAAGTGAAGTCAAGTCTTGTATTCTGCCACAAAGACATGATCCATGAGCCGTGACTATTTGTCTATTTTCACACGTATGAACGAATCTCAAGACTTTAGTACGATTAGGCTGATACAGATTTCCATGTTATTTTTTGAATACTAGAGTGCATTAAAGCTGATACATTTTTAAAAACAACAAATCTTAATTCTTATTTTGTGATAAAAGTTTTTTTATGGTATTTTTATACTTAGAATCATCAAATTAAGGATTACCAAGCTTTTTCTGCTATTTTCCTCAAGACTCAAGGCTGTCCTACCATAAAATTGTGAATATGTAAAAATCATAAGAGGCATCTTTTTCTTCTAATTAATATAATTAATTCCCCATTTCTCTTTAATTTTGGGGTGAAATATGACCTGGACATGCTATTGACAGATTTCATGAGATTCACCCATATATCATTTAAAAATGGAGTTAGAGACCTAGAAAAACAACACCTCTGTAATAATTCATGAATTTTCTCTGGAAATATTTTCCATTATATTCTGTAATCCTCCTGGGCAATGTAGTACAGTCGTCCCACTGAATGGATGGGACATTCAGACAAAAGGCAAAACCGCTACAGATGTCTGGACACAATATGTTCAGTGTGAGTATGTCTTGGCAGGGCATGAGCTCTCGTCTGCCATATGTCGCATGAACACATGTCAGCATGCGCCGCAGGGGAGAGAGTGGGGCGATCTGTCGTCCTGTCATTCCTGTGAAAACACAAACTAACACAATTTCTGCCCCACTTTGCATAAAGAGTCTGTGAACTTGAGAGGTTACTGGGCTCTTTATCTCAAGACAATCTGAAAAGAAAGCTTTAAACTCTGAGGTTTCGTTCCATTTCGTTGTTTAAGAGAAAAAAACGAATTTAAAAAAGCCTTATATTTGGTCCTTTTATCATTCTGATAAAACTCAAAATTCCATTGTGTGTGTTTTTTTTATTGTTGTTGTTGTTCATATTTTGTGAGAAAGCAGACACCACTTTTGAAATCAGCAGCACTAAAATGAGCAAGAAACAAGGATGATACAGGATGATTTTTCTCAAATGTGACGCAGGGCAGTATCATATTTGCGTTACTTTATGTGCCCCAAATTTTCTGAGCTTTGTTATCCACATGAATGTTTTAATCTGTTAATTGTACACAAAACCTGACTAACTTCACAGACAGCTGCATGGTTCTCCTCGTCTTGAGCCTCGATGAGCTCAGACAGGAAGTACGGCCCGTGGGACTCCAGCAGTGGCGTGATCTGCTCTGCAAATATGTGCATGAGGTCATCGTGATCTTCCACTCTGGGGAATACAAAGTTATTGCACCAGGATTTTAATACATCACTGCGCTGTGAAAAAACTGTATATTGATATAAATTGTGTACAGCAGAACAAAAACAGTCTAGACATGGATTACGATGGGCTTTACACTAGATGAATCTACACAACTGTCTGAAGCCCACGATTGTGCCACATTTCTCCCAAAATACAAGAGACAGATAATCAATTCAAAAAATGAGATTTCTTGCTTTTACATTTATTTCAATTATTTTTTTTTAATACAGATAAGCATGTTTATATATATTTTTTGTTATTTTCAGAGTTCTCATTGATGATTCGTATTAACTTTGTTATTATTATTGCAAGTACAAACAATCAAAATGATAAATTGTTGACATTACAGTAAGACTAAATTAGAGGTAGTGCAACTAAGAGTACCATGATATCAAAAATTCTATTCAATATAATGTACATATTTATTTATAATCTAATTAATATGTATATCAATAATTGAAAAATATATTAAAAATATATCTGTGTAGCTTTACATAATTATTTGTATTACAGTAATGTATTGCAAGTTGTACCAAAAGGTGCTTAAATGATGTCACAATATACCCCAGCCACGCACTTGTCAAGTAAATGAGAGGTTTACAGACCTGGCCCTGCGGATGTGAAGTCGAGGGCAGTAACTGTGTCGATGACAAACGTAGGCTGAGTACTGAACCTCCTCCTTAACAGGCATCATGGGTTCAAAGATCTTCTCCAGCGCTGCCTCTGACATGAAGAGAATGACAGAATAATGTCTTAACAAAGTCAATTCCGGTGCACAAAAATCTTCAAAGTAATATTACACTCTTTCCTACCAAGTGAGCCTCTGTAGGGAGTCAGGAGGCAGATGTATTCCAGCTCCACAACGGCATTGAAAACTGCTCTAGAATTTGCATCGGAAGGAAATCAAAATCTTTGATCATTAACTTTGATTGAATGGATACAGGAAGGCATTGCTATACAGTCGATAGAATTTCTGCTGCCTAAAACAAGATTCATATCCACCCTAACCAAATAACAACAGAACAATCTTGTTTCATTAAATTAGATATAAACCAGTAAGCAACTGTGTTTATTCTTCAGTCTCATAGGTGAACCTCACAAAACCAAAGGAAAAAAATGTGTTTATGTTGTTTTTTATGAGGTTCTCCACATTGATAGAAGAAAATACAAAGCAGTGTTCTTTTACCTTATTATCTCTTTAGCGCCCCCTATGGAGAAGCCAGGCTGAGTCACAAATAAACGCAGAAAAAGGGTGTTCATGGGCTGGAGAAAAGACGACAGTCTGTCAGGGGGCTATATATATATATATTAAATATTAATTGACATTGTGCTTTATTTGATTTGCCTACAGTGAATTTCTCGCCATTGATGTGATTCTGAAGTAAATTCTTCCAGCAGGCCTGATCCACCAGCTCTTCAGTGGGGCGATCTGAGAATGATGCATGGGCCAAAACTTCATTCGTAGTGGTGCTCAGGGTCACGGCTAGATTTGCTTTCTCACTGCAATGAGAAATAGAAAGAAATTAATTTTACTGATTATACAACACTATAATGAAAGAACAGTACACTCTCTGGAAAAAACAAAACAAAACAAAAACTTTTACTGGGTTTTCTGGGCTTTTGACAACTTTTTGTGCCTTCTTTCCCCTGAGAGCATAGTCTTACAAAAACAAATAAAATATAAAAATATTTAGCATGCGTTGTGACATAATGGTCATGAGAATTTTCAGATTTTTAAATTAATGCACACATATAAATAAGCCATATTTTAGTATAAAAAATTTAAATAAGTATTTTATTTTAAAGGTTAATTTAAATATTTTATAAATTATTTTTTATTAAAGTAATTAAAATGTACTTAACATGTTTTATTTGTCTAATTAAAAATAAAATATACAGTTAAATGTATTTATTTTGGCATTACAGTAATTCAAATGTGATTATATTTTTCTTTATTTAAATCTATTTTTTCATAATACACTTACAGAAGATGAATGACATTGATTCTCCCAAACACAGCGACAGCTGCAGGACTGATCAGATTATTGATCTCTTCAGCATCTGTCCATTCAGTTCTCCTCACAGTCACACTTTCAGCTTTACCAGCGGATGAGGTGATGGTGCTCATTTCCAATCTAATACAATCAAGAAAATACACAAACGCTTAGATATAGACATAACGTGTGCAATAGCTGTAGAGATGCTATTTGCTATTTGTTTTTTTTTTCATGTCTGTACTACCAGGCAAACATTAAACGCACACAAAACAAATCAAAAACACATCTTTCATTTTACATCGTACACAATAGTTTATAACGATAGACAAACGATGCAAATTAATTTACATTTAAGAAAAATACAGTATAAAAGTACTTTAAAACAGACCTTTCGAGGGAGAACACCTACAACCTGTTTTTAAGAAAGTATATTTCACGTAAAATGGGAGTTACCGCTAACCTTTAGCTAGCGTCCTGCTGGCGTCCTGTAACCAGGGTGACCGCGCTCCGTGACGTAGCTTCAGTCAAAGGTTGCCTGACGTCACGCCGCGCGACAAACGGCATCGAGACGTCGCTAAAGTTTTGGCGGCTTAACGAAGTTTAAAAACGTAAAGAAACACGCAAAGTTGCCTTGTAATAAAGTGTCAGAAGCGTAATAATCATGGCGTCCACCGCGGCGGGTAAACAGAGAATACCGAAAGTGGCGAAGGTAAAAACTAAATAGTGTTTAGCGAGTTAGCATTAGCATGTCAACAACGTGAAGCGGTTGTGTTTTACTGTGGGAGCCTAGTATATAATATGGAGGAAGTTCATTGACACAAATGTTGTTTTTGCTTGTATTTATTTTGTGTTATGTGTTCAGGTGAAAAATAAAGCCCCAGCGGAGGTGCAGATCACCGCAGAGCAGCTGCTCAGAGAGGCGAAGGAAAGGGAACTAGAGCTGCTGCCTCCTCCACCCAAACAGAAGATCACTGATGCAGAAGAGCTCAACGACTATAAACTGAAGAAGAGGAAGGTATGGGTGCTATATGTTCTGTGACGTTATGTGACCATGACATATTTGGCAGAATGCATAAGGGAGTTGACTGAATTCAGATCATTGTCGCAAAAGGTCATGAGTTATGAAACAAATTCTGTATTATCATAAGTGTACATGATATTACCATAGCGTATGTCCATTTAACATGGTACTGTCAAACCCTACAGACATGGTATTAGCATAGTGAAAGACGTCTGTGCCCCAAAAATACAGTATTATGTGTTATTACTATGGCGCAACTCTAGAAAACATGATGATATCGTATGAAAAAACATGGATTTGCCATGAACCATGCTCTAAAAAAAATGTCTTTGCTATGGTACACATCTAAACATTCCTCTACAGGGGTTTGAAGACAACATCAGGAAAAACAGAACTGTCATCAGCAACTGGATCAAGTACGCACAATGGGAGGAGAGCCTGAAGGAGGTCCAGAGGTGAGTTTCAGTTTGGTGTCCGTTGACTGAATTGTAGACTGGAGCTGATTTCTATAACTGTTTTCATTTATTTGCCTTTAGAGCTCGCTCTATATACGAGCGCGCACTCGATGTGGATCACCGCAACATCACACTGTGGCTGAAGTATGCAGAGATGGAGATGAAGAACCGACAGGTGAATCACGCTCGCAACATCTGGGACCGAGCCATCACCATCCTGCCCCGTGCCAATCAGTTCTGGTATACTTCCTTGTTATAATCATGCAGACATTCAGACGAAGATACTATGTTTTTTTTCCTCCTGATGTATTCTTTTATTCGTACGCTTATGCTCCAGGTACAAGTACACCTACATGGAGGAGATGCTGGGGAACATTGCCGGCTGCAGGCAGGTGTTTGAGCGCTGGATGGAGTGGGAGCCGGAGGAACAGGCCTGGCATTCGTACATCAACTTTGAGCTGCGGTATAAGGAAGTGGACAAGTCCCGCAGCATCTACGAGAATTATATCCTTTCAGAAATGGTTTGATCAGCAGTGTCCGGATGCATACAGCACACGCCATGCATACTATATAGCAAACTCAACTGCTTTATTCATTTCATTACAAAATTTAGTTTCACCTAACTCCTTATATAAAGCTAGATATACAAGTGTGTCCAACTTCAACTATGTAGTATATACCTGCAAAGCACAGTATACACGTTATGGTAAATCTCAACTACTCATATTGTGTCAAAATGCAACTATAAATGCATAAAGCATGAAGATATTATAAACATGACCAATATTTATTTCTATAAAGCTGATTAAAAATAATGTGTATTGTAAAATGCGGCATGCAAAAAAAAAAAAGTCTGTATATATATACATACACAAAATCTATATATATATATATATATATATATAAAAAAACATGGTTTATTATTATATTACACTACCAGTGTAAGTTTTATGTTTTTTTAGAAACGTTAACATTAATTTCAACTTATTCTTGTGATTTATTCTTTGCAAATCCTTCAGAAATCGTTATTAATAAAGTATTAATTTCTATAACTTCTAAAGACTGGAGTAATGATGCTGAAAATTCACCTTTGATGACAGGAATAATTTCAAAAATATAAAGCAGTTATAACATATTTCACAATATTCTTCACCATATTCAAGAGAATTCTTTAATGCATATTGCGGTTCTAAAACTTTGACCAGTGTTGTGTATTATTCTTATTTCTTTGAATGATGTAAGCTATGTAGTTATCCTTAATGGCGAAGCACTCGTGATGGTCCATCCCGAAGTGAAGAACTGGATCAAGTACGCTCACTTTGAAGAGAAGCACGGTTACATCGCTCTGTCCAGGAAGGTGTTCGAGAGAGCTGTGGAGTTTTTCGGTGAGGAGCATGTCAGCGAGAGCCTCTATGTGGCTTTTGCCAGATTTGAGGAGAAGCAGAAAGAGGTATGATGTCCTGAGGTCATGTCATCTTCTGATGTGTCCCGTTCAGACCTCACCGTTCACTTTGTGTCTTTTAGTTTGAGAGAGTTCGTGTCATCTATAAATACGCTTTGGACAGAATCCCCAAGCAACAGGCCCAGGAGCTGTTTAAGAACTACACAGTGTTTGAGAAGCGGTTTGGAGACAGGAGAGGAATCGAGGATGTGATCGTCAGCAAAAGGAGGTTTCAGTATGAAGAGGAAGTCAAGGTGAGTAGAGCTGTGTGTGTGTAAATTAAACAAAATGTATTGTATGTTAAAGACATGTAACAAAGAGGTCAATATGTCTGCTTCCAAAGAAACAAAACAAATTAGATGCAAGTAAAGTGTCTAATTTTAAATATGTTTTTGGAAAGTAAAATGTCACAGTTTGGTTGAAATAATGATACGTTGTTATTCAGTGTAGCACAATATTCCAACATGTTTATTCTGACTTTTACGTGTTAAAATATATAAGCATATTCAATTTGATTGTGTTTTAAATTAGTAAAAAAAAGTATTGAGAAATAATAGAAAATACAAAATAAAAAATTAATTACAGCTAATTAGTATTTGGGATAAAAGTAATTGGTCTTTATATTTTATAATACATTTTTGTTGTAAATATGCCTGAAAAAAATGCAATTTTTCTGGGCGATTAGGCCTGAAATTAAAATCTCGATTAATTGAACATTTTAACTCGATTACTATTAATGAACGATTATTTTTTTTTATTTATTTTTTTTTTTTTGCCCTCATGAATTAATTGATTTTAAAATAATTGAAGGAAACACGCACTATCACTTCTATCTATGATTATTTATTAAACATCAATGTTGAACAACTGAAATTAATACTGAAAATGATTGTAAGTTCTGAATGTCATGTGATTAATTGCCCAGCCCTAGTGTCTTCTGTAAATCAGGGAAATATGTAGGATATTTATATATTATTAACTCAAAAAAACAATAACAAAATTGCAATTAAATTAATAAAAGTCTAAATATCTTGGGGAAAAACAACAAGAATTTAAGCCAATATTACACTTATTGTTTTATGCATATATATATATATACTTATTATATATTTATTTTATGTATTCTTAATTTCATCCTGCCCAATAACAGTAATTTCTGAATGCTTTGAAAATATTTCAGGAAATGACTCGTTCAGATGTATGTTAAACTTACACTGTTGGTTACAACAAAAATCAACTATTAAACTGTAATTCTTTAAATGACCACTAATCCTTAATCATACTTACTCTTAGTTCAGATTAAAAAAAAAAAACTTCCTAAGGACTGTCCCAAGCCTGTTGATTTTTGTTGAGCAAGTTGTAGTTTTAGCCTTTAGCAAAGCATCAATATCTTGCTTAATGGCTCAGTGTTGCATAATGTTCTGCGGTGTAGGCAAACCCACACAATTATGATGCGTGGTTTGATTACCTTCGACTGGTGGAGAGTGACGCTGATGCAGACACGGTTAGAGAAGTGTACGAGAGAGCCATAGCCAACACACCCCCCATCCAAGAGAAGAGACACTGGAGACGCTACATCTACCTGTGGATTAACTACGCTCTCTATGAGGAGCTGGAGGTCAAGGTATGATGAGTGAGAGGAAGTATTCAGCGTTCAGTTGGTGGTATTACATGTACACCTGTTTTTGTCTGGTTTGTTAGGACCCTGAGAGAACGAGGCAGGTGTATCAAGCGTGCCTGGAGCTCATACCACACAAAAAGGTAAAGCTGTCCTCCTTAATGCTGGTTAAACACACTATTTACATTACCTCAGTTATGTGCTAAAAATAAATGATCTGTGAAATGCTATATAGGTATTATTACTAAGTTAAATTTTTTAACTCCAGTGTTTTGTTTTTTTCAATACTCAGTTTACATTTGCCAAGATTTGGCTTTTATACGGACAATTTGAAATCCGACAGAAAAACCTTCAGAATGCTAGACGAGGCCTGGTAAGTGCTCCACTTCAAAACAAATCTAGACACTTTTAAACTGCTGTTTTAAAAAGATTGATTTATTTTTTTTAAGAAATGCTTATATTTATTCTGAAAGGATGCATTAAGTTGATGAAATGTGACAATAAAGACTTTTACAATGTTAATGTCAAATGAATGGAGAAAAGATTCCTGGGGAAAAAATAAATATGAATCAGCACAGCTGGTTTTTACCACTGATAATAATTCGGCTGCTCATCAGGAATAAACCTTAAAATACATTTAAAGAAAACAGCTTTTTACAATATTACTGTTTGTACTGTATTCATTTGATTAAATATTGATTAAATAAATGCAGCCTTGGGAGCACAGAAGATTTCTTCTATTTCTTTAAAAAAAAAAAGTGGTGTTGTTTTTACACATTACAGAGTTTGATCTCTCTCTTGTTCAGGGTACAGGCATCGGAAAGTGTCCCAAAAACAAACTGTTTAAAGGCTATATCGAGCTAGAGCTACAGCTGAGAGAGTTCGACCGCTGCAGGAAGCTCTATGAGAAGTATCTGGAGTTCAGTCCAGAAAACTGCACCACCTGGATCAAGTTTGCCGAGCTGGAGACCATCCTGGGAGACACAGACCGGGCCAGAGCCATATTTGAACTGGCCATTGGACAACCGCGACTCGATATGCCAGAGGTCAGAAATTTAAATTTTTTTATTTCGAAAAACATGCCAGATTGTTGTTTCATGACGGGCTTTACAGGGTTAAAGGTAATTGTTTCTCCGCTGTATTGTTGGCATCAGGTGCTGTGGAAGTCATACATCGACTCTGAGATCGAGCAAGAGGAATACGACAACACGCGAGGACTTTATAAGAGGCTGTTACAGCGTACTCAACATGTCAAAGTAAGCCATCAGAATGACGGCAGCACAACATGCTCATCCTGCGTGAATATCTGAGGAATTTGTTTCCCATCTGGTTGTGTTGTAGGTCTGGATCAGCTTTGGTCAGTTCGAGCTGTCCATCGACAGTGATGACCGCATTCAGCGATGCAGACAGGTCTACGAGGACGCCAACAAGAGTATGCAGAGCTGTGAGGAGAAAGAGGAACGTCTGATGCTCCTGGAGTCCTGGAGAGACTTTGAGGATGAGTTTGGATCGTTCGCCAACAAGGAGAGAGTCTGCAAACTCCTGCCAGAGAAGGTGAAGAAGAGGAGAAAGATCACCGCAGAGGACGGGGTGAGAGTTCGTGCCACCTTCATTTCTTTGAGACTGGGTGGAGGTTTTTTCTTACATCGGCTCATCATAAATATTAAAAATTAAATTCAATTACTTGCATGCACAGATGTATGATGTCATCATGACGCAACGATGCATGTGCATTCATCTTGACTATTTAAAGTTCAAAAATTTAATGAATCACTATTCGGTATATATATATCACTATTCGGTATATATATATTGAATCTGTTAAATCTTTATATATATATATAAAGATTTAACAGATTCTTACCAAGGACACATTGGGAGAAGCATTGACATAATCAGTAATTAATGTACTAGTTTTGATGAGAATTGAATACTTCTCGATTGGGAAAAATATCTTTCTAGAATGAAAAACCTGAATGAATCAGTAATTGGATGGATTTAACTAGTCGGCCCTAACGCATTGTCTTTTGTTGATCAGTCGGATGCCGGATGGGAAGAATATTATGACTACATCTTCCCAGAGGATGCTGCCAACCAGCCCAACCTCAAACTGCTGGCCATGGCCAAGATGTGGAAGAAACAGCAACAGGATGATGAGAGGGAGCAGGAGGAGGAGGAGGAGGAGGAAGAAGGACAGCAGGTTCCTCAAGAGAAGGAAGCCCAGGAAAGCCCAGAACCAGAGGAGCAGGGACCTGCAGCCAGCAGAGAACAGCCTGAAAACGAGTGTGATGACCGCGACGATGACGATGAGAGCAGCAGCAGCAGCGACAACGAGAGTGATGGAGTACACCGTGAAGATGACAAAGACAAGCCGGAAGAAGAAACAAAAGCGGACACAGAAAATCAGTGACCTACTCAACATGTTCCTCGTCTCCGTTTCTTTCTGTCTGTCTCTTTTCTTTTGTAACAAAATAAAGGTGTGAACCAAATGTGCCAGTCACTTACTGTTATTCAATATGACATCCCCTAAACCCGATCGTCTCTTACATTGCAGTTGAAGAATCAGAGGGAATCACATTTCAAACGTCTGCACACTGAGGATTGAGCAGAGAGCTTCCTTACAGGAAGAATGCAGGAGGCTCTGCCTTTATTGCATTCATTTCCTGAAGCGGCGCATGGACATAAAGGAAGATTATCAGAATTGTCTGTGTCCAAACAGTTCTTCCTGTCTTATTTTGACAGCGCTTTCAATATTACAGGGACCAGAGAGATGCAAGCATATTACAGCAGAAACAGTCTGTTTCCAGTATGCTGGTTAGTTATCAACCCACACAAGTGTTTTATATTTTAACAAGACAAATACGCCAATGTTTGCTTTAACCTTTTTATTTCACATAACTATAGTCCTTTCAGCTTTATTTACCCTACCCGAAACAAAATCCTTTAAAACAGTGGCTCTCTGACATTTCAGATCAAGATTGTCTGTTTTCCCGGCTGGATGTTGAGGATTTCAGAGAGCCACGTCTTAGTGTTATTCTATATCTTCTGGCCGGACTGGATGCGGTAACGGGATTATGGATTTCTTCTCTGTGTCTCTGGATAAAGCTTTCCTCATATCTGTCAAATGAAAGGACAGTAGAAGAAGATGTAGGTTTAGCTAGCACAAGACATGATGCTGGGATTATTGCACTGCTAATGTTGCAAGACTCTTTTTCTATCTACTTTTATTGTATTGGATTCTTGAAATCCTGTAAATCACAAACAACCGTTCAAACATTTGCGGTCAGTAAAACCTCTCTTTTGCTTTTATTTGACCAGAAAATACAGTAATAATTTATTCTTGTGCTGTGAAGCTGTATTTATTAATCCAGTCTTCAACGTCACATGATCCTTCAGAAATCATTCTAATATGCTGAATCGCTGCTCAATAAACCTTTATGTGCTTTTATTTTCAGGATTCTTTAACGGATAGAAATTTTAAATTTATACCGACCCCACATTTTTTAAACAGCAGTGTAATAAACAAGTGAATAACCCACCATAGGCATCTTCGTCAGGTTCCCCGTTACTGGCCGAGTAATACTCTATAACGGTTCTGTAGACGCTGTAACCCAGCTGTTTGTACATATTCACAGCCACCTGATTAGAAACTCGCACAAAGAGATCCACAAAGAACCCGCCCTTCCTGAACAACAGAGAAGCACAGAAGAACTCTGGATACAGATACCAATATCTTTTCATTACTTTCAGTTTATACAGTTTTGATTTTACTAAATGCTTTTGTCTGAAGGAAATCCAAACGAGCCATGCTACCTCTCTGAGATCTCCTCTAACATCTCCATGAGTTTAGCAGCCAGACCCAGCCGTCTGAACTCCGGGGCCACAGAGAGAGCGGTGACGTGTCCGTGCCATTCCTCTCTAGCCACGGAGCCCTCTGCCTTTCCCATGACTGCAGGATCACAGTTAACATACAGGTGAAAATCACTCTCGTCTGACAGCTGTACATGAAATCATACAATGTTAATTAATTAATACATGTTCTTGGAGTAAGTGATTCATGTTTTTCTACCGGAAAAAATCTTGCATCAGAATGTAATCACTTCTTCTGCCAGAAACTGCAATCCCTGTTATCATTGAGTGCTTTGAAGGGGTCATATGATGCGATTTCTCTGTTTAGAGTGTATTAAAGAGGTTTCAAAGACTGAAGTCTCAAAACCAAAGAGATATTTTTATCGTGACGTTATGACTTGTCCACACCCCCTGAAACGGCTCGTTTAGACACGCCCCCGCTTTTCTCCGTCACAGAGTGGGTTTATTTTCAAACTCCGCCCAAATGTTTACACAAAGAAAGAAGGCGGAGCTATTATTCTGTCTGTAGTGTTGCTGCGGGCGCCATGTTCTGGAGACGCTGTGTGTCGTTGTGAAAGTGAAGCTACTTTGTTTGTGCTTCCAAAAGAGACACGACTAGAAATCAGCATCACGTTATGGTAAGGGGCGGAGCATTCCGTCACACGCTTGAGGTATTCGGCCAATCACAGCGCACTGGAGAGCTGGCCAATCAGAGCACACCTCGCTTTTTTAGAATGATGAGCTTTGTACAAATCGACCTGTTTCAGGAGGCGGAGCTTAGAACAATAGAAACAATAATGTACAGTATGTGGAAAATAAACATGGTAACTTAAACACGATAAACACATAGTAATGTTGTGTATTTAACCAAATATACAAAATATTGTTCTTAGCAATATCATATGACTCCTTTAAAGCAGCTGATGCATGTTCTTTATGAGCGTCTGTTTGGAGAAGAGCAACGACCCTCGTAACGTGCTGAATAAACTGAATGTGTATCACACACACTGGACAAGCAGTGTTTTATCAGACGTGGACACACGGCTAAAGACAGAGGCGTTCGTTCTTTGCCTGATGTTACAAGCAGCATCTCCAGACTTCACATGATAACTCTCTCCATTACCTGTTCAATATATTCCACTGCAAAAATGCTCTGGATTTTGAAATATCACGTTATCGATTAGCAGTCGCTTTTAACATAATGTTTTATCCATTTGATTCTCACAGAGACGGAGGACTAACGTTCCAGACGCTCTGCAGATGTCTCCAAACATCGAGTCTTCAGAACAACGAGCGCTGGGTGAAATTCTAGAAGCAGCCCAAGGATAATAATTCCATCACAGTCCCACCATTCTTTATTCTCACTTTCTCTCAAAGTTAAATGGAACAAAAGTATTTTTCAGTACATTTTCAGTGTGATGTTTAAAGAGAAAAACAAAACAAAAAAATATATTATTTGTATTATATTTTAAATTCATCTTTGTATAACCTAACAATATAAATAAATAAATATATATATAAAATATATAAATATATATCAAATCTCAAATGATCCAAAATATATTTTTGCTTACACACACACACATATATATGTAAATATTTTTCAAATATATACTGTATGTGTGTGTATTTATATACATAATAAATATGCACAGAACATATATTATGCAAACAATAACTTTTATTTTGTATGTAATTAATCATTTGACTGCAATATATACCTGTAAAGCCTAACATTTGAATTATCAATAATATATACTTTAAAAATATATATATATTTATTTAATCTTACACTAAATAATATATTTGTTTGTTTTAATATAAAAATACAAGAAACTATTGTCAAAAACATGTTTTTTTTTTTATGGAATTTTTTAATTGATTTTTTTTTTTTTAACAGTTTATTTAACCTAACCCAAATATATATATAAAGCTTGATTATAAAAAACAACAGTCTGAAATAAGTAGGTTTATAATTAAAGTAAAAAACATCAGCATTTGCTGGATCAGGCTTTTAGTCTAATATACACGGTCTGATATCATGAACACTTGAAGTAAAAAGAGCTCAGTTTTATTCAGACCCAAATTTAGCAAACCTATGCAATTTGATGCAGATGCTGATATTTATAAAGCAACAATTTGAGATGAAATTCTGATAGCTTGTAATGTAAGTCGGTCAGAACAGATCTTTATAACAGTGCAGCAGATACTTACATAAAATCATCTAAATATCACCTGTCACTCTATATCTCCAATAATATTAAACCGATCCAGTGCAGACTGAGTCTATCAGAGACAGAGGGCATGCAGTAGATCATTTAGTGACTAATCTTGACCTGCTGATCTGTTAAGTAGCCTCTCTAAGTCTCAGAGCTGGTTTTCTGAAGATGTCACGAGCTTCTGCGATGGCCACGGGGAGAGTTTATATAAGCAGAGAAATGACCATCAGCACATACTGTACAAATCCCTCCGGAGCGGACGCTTTCATGCCGTAATACCATACGCTCACACACAACTGTGTTCCTCTGAGCTGCAGGATTTCACACCACAGCCCGGATTATTATTATTATTATTATATTTACTCAGTACTGTGCTTAGATTCTCATTTATACACGTCAGCTATTCTGCACAAACCATTTTTAGTAAAACTTAATATTAATGTCTTTGTATTCATTGGTGATATTTACTAGCAAGTGAATACAGTAATAATGTTAACAGCAACTTTCCATTTCATCTGACATGATCACTTTATTTTACTATTTTTATTATACTTTGATGATTATTAGATATATTTGACCTTTTTTTTATTAATATTCTAAACTATTTTTTTATTTTATTTAATTGTAATGGTCAAAATTCAGTTTATTTCAATTTATTTTAGTGTTAAGTTATCCTCTATAAAAACGAGAAATGTTGCCTTGGAAACTATCTAAATTAAAAGAATATATAAAAATATTTTAATAATAATAATTATTAATAATAATTATTATTATAATAATACTCATAATCCTATCGAGATGAATCCATTCTGGTCAGTTTTTTTTTATTTATAAAATTTGTATTAGATTTCTATTATTATTATTATTATTATTATTAATGCCATTTAACCCTGTAAAGCTTATCATATAAAATGACCATCAGCCTGAAATAATGTTATATAACTGATATAAAAGTATATGAAATATTTTTAAAAATATAAAAGTATTTAAATACAATCATTACAAATTTTATTAGTTTTTGTATTTTATTTTAATATTTCTATATACTACAAGTTACTTATTTAAATATTTATTTTATTTTATTTTTTATTTAACTTTATTTTATTTAATCTTTTTTTGTTTGTGTTTTTAATAACAATTATAATTTTTTTATTTATTTATAAAATGTTCTTTTTATCCATTTAGTTCTACTGTAGGTAGATATGAATTAATGTGTTTCTTCAAATGATCCAGTATCACACTGCTAATAAAATGAACTGCTGAATGAATAGATAGTTTTGTGGCTTGTGGCTGAGGTACGTGTTCCTCCGGAGCGGAGGGCTTGATTGGCGTCTGTCTGCTCTCTGTGTTAGTCAAGGCCACTGACTCATTCATGTTCACGTAGTTCTGCTGAGTCAGACTCTTACAGCAGCTGCGGACCGCATCTAGCTCTACCTTTGTAACACACATAGCTCCGCCCCTCACCACTGACAGACTGCCTTGTTTCAAATACTTAGACCACCTCTCAGAAAAATTATCTGTAAATATATATGTCATATATAACACCTGCCACATAAAACAATGAAATACTTAATAATCACATTGAAATATCACCTTCAGCACACAACTGACTGAGTATGCATATCATAAACAGCCAAGCAAAAAAAATAAAAGACCCCAGAATATGCTTGTACAATTACAAACAAACAAATTTGCTGCAAAAATGTAAAATTTTACAAATTTACAAACTTTAAAATTTACAAATCGTTAAGAAAGTGTTTCAATTGTTGCCTGGCAACGGTCAAGCTCCTCCAGCTAATGAATTACATTATGAAAGCACTGTCAGTAAATAAATGATCATAAACAAACTCACCCAGCGTCGCTTGCGTTCCCACATATTAAGGCGTCCTTGGCTCCTTCTACTTTGAAGAAATTATCTGGAAGAATGAAAAAAAAAAAGGATATTATAATATTAATTAATTCAAAACAAGAGCATCATAATTATATATCTAATAATATGGAATTAATAATTCTAAATGATTCATTCTGAGTCGAGTAGCTGTGCCTCAAAGAGTTAAAATGATGTTAAAAAGAAGGAAATGCTTTAGTTTTTCCAGTGCATTATTGCTTCTGGTCTTTATTGTGTTTTTGAGTGTTTTTCTCCTTGTATCTAAATCTCAAATGTCGGCATTCACAGATACATATTTACATGAAATTTACCATTCAAATATAATGCAAATGTTTAACACGGCTGCACTGGAGATATGAAAACCATCCATTCCTTTTCAGAAAAATACAGCTCTGGTTCATTTTTCTAACAATTAAATAAATCTTATCGCGGCCAGAAAACTGGACATTCTAATGTTACCAGAATATTAAACAATAAATCTTTCAATTATATTACATTTTGAGGGAAAATAAATTAGTAGAAACCCTTTTATAACGTGTTGAAATCACTTCAATAAACTGGACGTAGTGTTCGTAAAATATCAAAAATAAACACAATAATAAAAACAGTTAGTGGAGTGTTTAGGAAATGTTTTGTAATCTTTAAATAACACTGTAATTATGAGAAGACAACTGGAAACCAACAAGTATACTTCACAAATGTCAAGTTTATTATATAGTATACTTTATGTAGTAAGTACACAAATATCAGCGTACTAGCATACTCGTAGGTGTACTGTTTCAATACTCCCTGGAACTAAACTGGCTCACTTTCTAGTATATAAAAGCATACTTTTTTAAGTATAACAGTAGTAAACTTTGAGTACACAACTAGTTTACATCAAGAGCTATTAATCTGTACTGCAACTACTGTATATTAAAAGTGAACTTATACTATAGCTATACTGATTAAATACTTGTACCTTTACCTCTACCTTAGCAACCACATTGCAACACCATAGCAACCACCCCTGTTTCCCTAGCACACACCCTAGCAACCACCCCGGTTTCCTTAGCTACCGCTTAGCAACACCTTAGCAACCACCCTGGGTACCTTACCAACCGCCTAGCAACCGCCCTAGGAAACTTAGCAACCGTCATAGCAACCACTAAAGGTACCCTAGCAACCACCTAGAATACCCTAGCAACCACTCTAAAGATCTTAGCATCTATTTATCTTTCAAAGCTTTTAAAAACTACTTAAAACTATTTCAGACTTTTTCAACTTAAACTTTTTGGTCAGGCTTTCTAAAGCAAACTCAAAGTTTGTTTGGACAAACCTTTTTATCTAGTTAAATACTTATATTTTTAGTACACTTTTTGAAGTATAGTAAACTACTAGTTTAATCGTTTTATACCGCAAGTATACTCTTTAAGTTTTGAGATACTTTAAGTATACAGCTATGTCCCTATTTAAGTATTAATTTGTATATAATTTGTTACATGAATATCTGAACATATAAAACATCAAGAGAACAGGTTATCTGCTCGTAAACTAGCTCCACCCCTTTAAACACTTGATTGTGGTTACATTTTATAAATAAATAAACAATAATTGAACCAAAAGCTGAAAAAGACTATGAATTGGATTCAGAATGATACACAAAACATCAACTAAAAAGAAGATCTTCATTAGCGCTGCTTGTTATGATAGTAAACGTTTGAGTTCAGCGGATCTGTATGTTTTGGAGCACGCAAAGCATGACAAAGCACTTGAGCAGAAAGCGTCTTGTCTATTTCTGTCTGTGTCCTACATCTGCGTTCTGCAGGTCAACTTATCGAGAGCCAGTGCTGTCCTAATTGCTATTCTAATGAAATGAGACCAACCAAAAAAAGACTAAATCTCATCTTAGACGTGGCTCTTCTGACGGCATTGTCATTCAGTTGAATTATGATCAACACGCTTCATATCAATGTCTGCGTGAGTGAAAGTGGTTCATTCTGGTGATTCAGAAAACTGATCATAGATTCAATTCTTAGTCATATTTTTATTGTGTAACCAATTGCATAGACAGTGTCAGTCTTGGTCATCAGTCTCAAGATTTAGATTTCAGTTTGATCAAAGTTATGACAGATTTTTATGATTTTTGATTCATTTTTAATTTAATTTGTTACTGTAAACTAATACTAAAGTCAATTTTTGTTTGATTTAAAATAGCTGAAATTAAATGACATAAAAATATTATGTTGAATTATTGAAACTACTAAAATATTAATATATTAATTGAAAAAAATATATAAAAGCACATTACTAAAACAAAAATGAAAATGAAATGCAAAGAAAAGTATATGAAAACTGAAATAATTTGGCTAAAATCACTAAAAATAAAACTACATTTAATATAAATGCACATAGAATTACTAAAAGTTAAACTAAAATTAGCTTTAAATAAACTAAATACATTTTTGCTTTTAAATTAATAATGTATAAAGTGTATAAGCAAATATGTCTACGTTTAATATTTATTTAAAAAAAAATACTATATTACTAAAACCTAAGCTTTAAATAAAAAAAAAAAATTCCTTAAAAAATAATACTGTAATATTATGATATGATTTTAATATCCCAGATGTTTCACTTCAAATCCCTTCTCTAAAGTTTCAGATAAGATCTCAACAATGTCTTGAAAAGAGCTCATATTTTCCAAGACCTCTGTGTCTGCGATCCATCTCTGCATTAACTTAAAACATTTCCCACCTTCTGATCTGAGCTCCAATCTCTGCATAACAACTATTGTTTCTGTTTCTTTCCTTCAGTTTCCTCTCAGAATATCAGAGAGCCTCCAAGATGAACTCCTGTGACTTAAACCAGCAAGAAACCAGCTGAAACCCACTCAGAAGACCTCAGCCAGCGCACAGCCCAGCCACCCACGACAGCTTCTGAGAATCAAAGGAGCTGTTATTCAGAAGTGTGCCACTGACCTTCATTAGTGACGAAGTCCTCCAGCGAGGACCAGCTTCTGTTATTGCAGAAGAAAGTGCTGTTGTTGTATGAAGGTAGGGTGGTGTTGAGACAGTGTGTGGTGCTGCGGACGCATTTCTGCCGCAGGTTCCCCATGAAGAGCTGCAGGCCGATGAGAGCGAAGACACTGAGACAGAAAACCGTCAGGATCATCACGTCTGCCAGTTTCTTCACCGACTGGATCAGAGCGCCCACGATGGTCTTCAGGCCTGAGACCCGCAGCGTGATAACAATGAGAGGTGTTCACTGATAAAATCAAGCTATTACACTTTTTTAGTGCTGTCAAACAGTTAATAGCGATGAATTTCATCCAAAATAAATGTTTTCTTGTGTACTTTGTATATTTATTACGTATATATAAATAAATAGACATGCATGCATGTATATATTAAGGGAAAAAGATATAAAAAATATCTATATATAAGATTTTGAAGGAAAAATATATACTGCAATAAATTCAAATGTAATGAGTTTCAAAATATGTACTGTGTGTGAGTGCATTTAATATATACATAATAAATATACACAGTGCACACATGCATTATGTGTACAAAAACTTTTATTTTAGATGCGATTAATTGCAATTAATCGCTTGACAGAACAAAATTTTAACCATATTAGGGCTGTGCAGCGTTCAGAATTAGATTAAGAACGTCTATTAAATTTAGATTTAGTTCTTCAGATTCCAGAATATATTCAGAATATATAAATAAATAAATGGTATAATGCATAAATATACAGTATTTAATATTTTTTTTTATTTGACTTAATTTTATTTCATTTTATAATGTTAATTTAAATTAAAGTTGAAAAGTGTGGGTGACATGAAAAAGGTAGCATTTTTTGTAATTAAACAAATGAATAAAATCTATTTAATAGAACAAAATCAATTTATTACCTTTAATAACTGTATATTTGATACATTTTCCATATCAACACTACTTCTTCAATTTGATACATATGTTAATTAAGCTGAAAAGGTAGGAAGAAATTTAACACTAAAATAAAAAAATGCATTAAGTAATATATTAAAAACAAATTATATATAAATTAAAAAAAAATATATATATATATCATTATATTATATTTAAATGTTATAATATGTATATACTTAAAAATATATATATAATATATATATATATGCTTTTAAAATGTCATTTTATTACTTTTTTACAAATAAAAGTAAACATTTTGTCACAAAAAAATGTTGCCTACTCTTTTCATTTCTTTGCTTTGTTTATTTTTATGGGGGGTAGCAATTCAGTGTTTGTTTGCTAATTCAAAGCGTTAATGAGCGTTTATGAATTGAACAGGATTCTCAGATTCTGAACGCTGGCAAACCCTGGATGACATCTTTCACATTAGAGCATCCGTCAAACCACATTAAACCACAACCACATCACATCACAGGACATCATCTCTGTCTTCACAAACATTTGTGAGTGCGGGAAGCACACAAAATGTGACAGTTTACAACAGACGCTTCAGTAGAATGAGAACATGCACTTATCTTCAGAAATACATGAGTATAAATATATATATATATACATAAGCATGTGTGTTTTCTGTTTTATGTGTATGAATAAATGAGGCATTTATGAATATAAGTATATTGTTCTCGTTCCATAAGAAGCATCTGTTCATGGGCTTCTCTAAGCTACTCATGCCTTCAACACGTCAATGAGACTTTTGGAGCGAGTTAACTGAACCCCTAGCTGACAGCTGAAGGAAACGTGAACCGTCCACCCTGAATCACTCACTTGTGTGTGACAGACCCACAATACAACATGTTTCACCTGGAGGTCCTTCTCCAGCCGTCTAATGGTAACGGCTGTAATCCAATGCAGCTGTATTTTTCCATTTATTTTTCTCATGGGAAAGTCTTTGTTATAGAGTTATGAGCCAAGAATCAAACCGAGCAACTACGAGGAGAATCAGAACATCACAAACTTTCATTTGAAGCTGAAAAATATATCAGACAAAAATAGAAAGACCATGAACTTTTGCTTTAATGAAAGGACTAAAATAAAAACAATCAATAAATATAACAGTATTAATTTAAAGATGTTCTTATCTAATGCTATTAATTTTAAAATAAGGTGAAATAATGTGAACAGATAGCTTAAGGAACAGCATATACCATCTATTAACTGTCTTGCACGGTTACTATTAAAAATTAAACTTTCCCAGAGGAGAAAATAAATGGAGATTTACTGCAGGAACTAGAATATTTTACTCTATGGCAGTGACTTAAATATAATTCAACCCTGCTGAAAAAAATGTGGTTTCCACAAGTCAGTCTGGTTTGATGGTTTAGAGAGGTTTTGGCCACAGCTAACAGAATGTTCTCAGAATGTTGTGACAAATTTTTACTTATAAAATTGTTAACAAACGTTCTACCAGTAATGATCGTTCAAGGTTATCTGGTCTTTAATGATGTTCTCAAAATGTTGATTTATTTATTGTTCATGGAACATTCCTGAAACACTTCAGTTGGACATTTTTTTAAATGTAACAACTTTTAGAATGTTCACAGAACGTTCAAAAGTAACATTCCTACAGTGTTTGTGAATGGAACGTTAGCGTAATGTTTACTATTTCAAACTTGATGTATTCATTTCTCAACTTAAATGAATGAAGTGAAGTTATTGTAAAAAACTGTGTTAGATTAACTTCATTTACTTTAGTAAACCAAACAAGCTTCAAATTTGGTCCTACTTAGTTAAAAGATGTTCTTTCCAAATTAAAATACTGAACGCAACTGTTTCAAGTTAGTTCAGCGCAGCGCCACTGACTTAAAAATAAAAAATGTTATTGCAACTTTTTATCTCACAATTCTGACTTTTTTTTTAACTGCGAGGTACAAACTCGGAAATACAAGATATAAAGTCAGAATTGCGAGATATAAAGTAGAAATTGCGAGATATAAAGTCGGAATTACGAGATATAAAGTCAGAATTGCGAGATATAAAGGCAGATTTGCTAGATATAAAGTCAGAATTGCGAGATATAAAGGCAGAATTGCGAGATATAAAGTTGAAATTCCGAGATATAACGTCATAATTGCGAAATATAAGTCGAAATTGCGAGATATAAAGTCGGAATTACGAGATATAAAGCCAGAATTGCGAGATATAAAGTCGAAATTTCGATATATAAAGTCAGAATTGCGAGATATAAATTCGGAATT
>JAUCNO010000386.1:2235451-2253563 GCA_032353835.1 Enteromius viviparus | reverse complement strand
TAGAAGGGGATTTGATTGGGCAGGTGTAATGAAGAGATTGATTAGGTGATGCAGTGCCAGCTGTGATTAATCGACCGTGCTCCTACTCGAAATTTGTTTATTTGCAAAAACTTCACATAGTGACCCAAACCAGCCCCTACTTGTGTGAAAATATAAACAATATGTGTTTTCAGTAACGCTATTCAATATTCAACCATAATCATTTCACAGTTTTATACCTGCCCCTTTACAGCCCCTTTCTAAACGCAATCGAGGAATTCTGTTTCAGTGTGGCAGAGGAACGTATAGGATCGCAACCACATGTCTGAATGACTCTTCTGCAAACAATGGAAGAAGCATGCGGAGACATTGAGGTGCACTGCATTAAGAAAAATTTTCTAGACAAGAAAGAAATATTGTTAACTAAAAAACAAGTCAAAATTAAATGACATTTTGCTTAGGACCAGCAAAATAATCTTATTTTGAACACAAAATATACATATACAGTTTTTGCCTATTGCTTACACACTTTTTGCAAAATTTGGCCCATTATGTCAAAACTCACAAACAAACCAGTCGGGCATAGCACTTGGAGATTACAGTTCCATCCTGTTGCTTACAAACTAAAAGCGAATGCTTACACCAAAGCCTCAATACCTAAACTTCTTGTATCTAACTTAAACACAGTGTAATTGTCACGGGAGGAAGGCGAGGAGACATGCGGGTTCATGTGCAGGCTGTTTATTTGTGAAAACAGAGTAAAACAGACAGGCTTAAGGTCGTTACCGACAGACAGGAGTGGTGGAGGCAAAACACAAGAATCGTCAGAGTCCAGGCGTGGGTCGGTACACAATAAATGCAATCCAGATAAACAAGGAAACACGGGAACAAGGAAACACGGGAACACGAAGTGGCAAGACGACAGGGGTTGACAGTGCTAATGGACCGTGGAGACAGACAAACACAGGGGGGTTTTATACAGTAGAAACTAGGTCATGGGGCAGAGCAAACAATCAAACACCTAGACAACTGACGAGTGGGTGGAGACATGAGTTCATGGAAAGAGTCCGGGCATGTAAACAGAGACAAACACACACAGAGTTTGTGGGGTGCTGGAGTGCCCTCTAGAGGCTTGAGCTGGCCCTCCAGCTGATCATGACATGCATATGGAGGACATTTTTAGCATTTTTTAGGACATTCTGTTTCTATTCAAATAAATGAAAGACATATTTTGACAGTTTCATGACCATTTTTTCCTCATGACTGCAGTGCATCTAGACATTTTTAGCTTTTCCCCCTCATTCTTAATGATTCTATTTATTACAGCAAACCAAATCTGTAATACATTGGTGTTGTAAATAAACTGAAGAACATGTGCAGCATGGGAAAGTGGAAAATCCTACTAAACGTTTGTGTAGTTGCTGAATGTTTTTTTCTGTAGCCAGAGGGACTGGAGCTATCATACTCTCAAACCTTGTTTCTGGAGTTTGAACTGAAGCAGAACACGCTGTCTAGGACAATGTCATTTAATTTTCCTGCAAATGTGGTTCCTGGCAGCCAAAGGGCCAGTGTTTCTGCTGTGGGTATGTCTTCACTTTTTATTTCTATTCTAAGAGGTCCTTAATAGTCTATTGTTGCATATCGAGTGCAAACTTCTCTCCTCTGTATGTGTTTGTCGAAGCTGATATTCTGGGCCCGTCCATTGGCAATCTGGACTCTCTCATTGAGATGCCTTACGGTTGTGGAGAGCAGAATATGATCCATTTTGCTCCAAATATTTATGTTCTCCAGTACATGAGAAGCACCAAGTTGCCTGATGAGCAGACCACAAACAAAGCTATGAGCTACATGTTGGAAGGTAAATATTGTGTAGTCTGATCATTCTGGGACAAAGAGCCTTGTCCTTGAGTCCTCATATATGCTCTGTTTGATTGCAGCTTATGAACGAGAGCTTTCCTACCAAAGGTTTGATGGCTCCTTCAGTGCTTTTGGAGACAGTGATGAGTCTGGAAGCACATGGTATGAAGAGCCCCTAAATTCTGATTCGTAGTAAAAACAGCATACCATTTTTAAAATGAAATATATCTTCTCTTCTGTTCAGCGCTGGTAGCAGAATCAATGAAATCAAACACAGATCATGTGTGGGTGACTGGTGGTGTGTTTTGTGATCTTCAGGCTGTCAGCGTTCGTGCTCAGGTGTTTCCTCCAGGCTCAGGGCTTCATTTCCATCGACCCGATGGTAATACAGAGGACAGCAATTTGGCTGCTGGCTCATCAGAGCGCTGACGGTTCGTTCAACGAGCCGGGTCGGGTCATCCACACAGAGCTGCAGGGAGGACTGGACGGGCCAGTGTCTCTGACAGCGTACGTCCTGATAGCGCTTCTGGAGGACGCTCAATACCAGGTGAGCGAGAGAGACTGAATGATGGATAAATAGATAGAAATATCACGTTAACGTGCTTATTGGTTAAATCTTGTGGCCTTTAATACAGTATTGTAACATATGTGACCTTGTACCACCAAGCCAGTCATACATGTTAACACTTTACTTGAAGGGGTGTGCAGAAGACTGACATGACATCTTTATAATCATGACATACATCATGAATACGAAGGAGGTTTAATTCATTGTGTTATGGCATTTTTAATGCAAAGATGACATTGTTTGAGATGCCTTTGTTTTGACCGTTTGACATTACCAAGACATCCTGTCAGTGTCAGAAACATGCATTAAACTTCCTTCATATTCATGACAGTGCAGTGAATGATGGGAAATGTAGTCCAGTGTGAGGTGCAACAGTAGTGTAGTGCAAGAGTCCATGTGGTGAGCAGCTGACCTCTGGACAGTGTGACAGATAGATAGATCTGACATTATATGAACTCATCCTAATACAAAAAAACGCTTTCTTTGCTTAACCTCTCCCTGTCTAGCTACTATTTACTTTGAACAATGCCTAAACCTTGTGTTGCAAGCACTTCTTGTGTTTTATTTGCCTCTTTATAATGACTCGCTTATTGTATCTGTTTGTGTCTCTGGTAGACTGTATATGAAGGCAGCATTTCTTCTGCTGTGGGTTACCTGACGTCTAGACTGGCTCAGAGAATCTCTAGTAACTACAGCCTGTGTTTAGTCACTTATGCTCTGTCCCTGGCCAACAGCACCGCCGCCCCATCTGCCCTCACCGAGCTGCTGAACAGAGCACTAATTGTTGGTAAATATCCTCTGGTTTTTCACTCTAAAGACAGCGCACCACAGATGTGCAACACACACACAAAGCTGAAAATAACCTGCAATTCTCCTTTAAATGCACACAGTGTGGCAAGCAGCTATAGTGTTATGGATGAGCATCACACCTGGCTCAGTAAAACCTGTTAGATGCTAATGTGTTTATAATAGTTGGATGGTGAGGCTGTATCTGGGTTTTTCAGATGGAGTGCCAACCTGGAAACCTCCAGCCAACGTCCTGTACAATTCCTGGCAGCCAAGTTCATCAGATATTGAGATGTCGGCCTATGTACTGCTCGCCATGTACAGACTCAAACAAATGGATGAAGGATTCACTCTGGTGAAGTGGCTCAGTATGCAAAGAAACCATCTTGGGGGTTACGGATCCACTCAGGTACATGTTCAACTCCACAGTTCAATAGAAACTGTTTAAATGAGTCAGAATGGCTTACTTTTAGGCACCTTTAGACTATGGCTTCCACAAATATTATGTAACTGCTTATAAGAAAAAAAGTATTGAGCATCAAATCAGCGCATAAGAATGGTTTCTGAAGGATCATGTGAAATTAAAAACTAATAAATCCAGCTTTACATCAGAGGAATAAATTACATTTAACATTAAAATAGAAAATAGTTACTTTCAATTGAAATAATATTTCACCCTTTACTGTATATTTGATCAAATAAATAGTGTATTAGAGAATGTATAAGGGAATATTCAAGGTTTAACAGAAGTATATCTCAGCATCTGGTGTTATCATGTTTATTACCACAAAATAATTGTGACTTATTCCACATTTCCTCTTTTTTTTTTGTAAAAAAAAACAAAAACAGAACAAAAAGCAGTCACTTATACAATGGAAGTAGAAATTTTTCACAGGTTTTCAAAAGCATTTGTGCTTATTTTTATCATTGTTTTAAGGCTGTCATTACTAAGAATTTACAAAATTGATTATAAATTTCCACAGAAAGGCTAAAAAGTGAATTTTTGCACTCGTGTTAACATGCATATTGTTTAAATCTTGTGTCATTAATACAGTATTGTAACATATGTAACCCTGGACCACAAAACTCATTAGGGGCCAATGGTTTAAATTTAGATTTATACATATTATACACATTATAGCTTTCCATCAGTGTATGGTTTGTTAGGAAAGCAAAATATTTGAGAAAATAGTGTCAAAAAAACAAAAACTAATGAGTAAATTGCATTTGAAGTTGTCAGACTGAAGTTCTTAGCAATGCATATTACTAACCAAAACGCTTTGATGCATTCATGCTAGAAAATGTACAAAATATCTGCATGGAGCATGATCTTTGCTTAATATCCTACTGATTTTTGGCATAAAATAAAAAACAAATTTTGTTGGGTCATTGCTCTAAATACACCCGTGCTACTGCTTTTGTGCTCCATGGTCATACATATCATATGGATTGACCTCATTTGCTTACTATTGTAAGCAGCTTTAAGTAGGACAAGAAAAAAAATTTGTGATCAAAAGTACACCAACAGGGAATATTCTTTTAAGAACATCAGCAGGGTTTGATTAGGCATTGATTCAAGGAGTTGAATTTGTTGGCAGGGCGAGTGTTTCAGTTGGAAATCAAGCTGTGCGAAAGGCCATCGAGGTGAGATAAGAAAATGTACTTTTAATTTCAAAAAGACCCTCGTGATATTACAGTTGGCTGAGAACCGAAGGCCTGCAATCCGTCACGAACGCTAACCTCAATGAGGACTAGCAGTCTCCGGGACGTGAGCTTTGATGAAGCGTTGCACTCGTGTCCAAGCCTCTCGAACCCAACAGGAGAACATCTGACTGCGCTCGGCAGAGTCCTGGTGGTATTTGGTGGTGTGTGGAGAGATGAAAGGATGTGTGTCTCTGCTCCGCACATGTGTGGTGTTATTGACCAGGCCGACGCAGATGCACAGGCACCTGTTATTGAGAGAAATGATCAGATCAGCCAAAACATGCTTATCCCATTTTTTATTTATTATTTTCTTGTTGAATGCACTTTTGGTTGTTTTGATCAGTTTAAAAGCTTTATTCAAATATCTGTGCTTTGTTTGTATGTGTTTGTCAGGATACAGTGATGGCCTTGCAAGCTCTGTCAGTCTACGCCACCTTCAGCAGCGCAGAGTCCATAGATGTCTCCATCACTGTGAACAGTGCCTTAGGCCCTACCGCTTTGTTCAACATAGACAGATACAATTACCTGCTCCAGCAGAGCCAAGACCTGCCCGTATGTATATAATACACTGCTCTAGATACACACTGCTGTTCAACAGATCGGGCTCAGCAAGATTGGACTCTTAGTCGGCAGGGCCACATTTATAATGTTACAAAGCATTTATCAATGCTGCCCTTTTGAACCCTCTATTCATCTACACATCATTATAGAAACATGTGGAACATTTTACAATAAGGTGTCAACAAACAGAAAGAATACATTTATAACAGTATTTATTTATCTTTGCTGTCATTGGTTCATTGTTTGTTCATTTTAGTTAGCAGTGCATGTTAACAAACACTAATAATGCATTAGCAGATGCTGAAATTACCATTAATAAATGCTGTAGAAGTATTGTGCATTCTTAGTTCATGTTAACTAATTGTAAAGTGTTCACGAAAGATGTTGCATGGTTTCCACAAAAATATTAAGCAGCACAGCTATTTTTACACTGATAAAAGAAATATATAACTTTCACTGTGTTGTTACTGTTACTTTGCAAGCAGAAGACCTATTTAAAAACATAAAAAAATCCTACTGTTGAATGGTAATGTATAATGGAATATTTTGTTTGAATTTCAAAATGCATATAACTTAACATGATAGTACGGCTAGTACTTTTACTTGTGTTCCTAAAAATTCAGCTTTGCCATGAAATGATTTAAAAAAAAAAAAAACATTTTTAGAACATTTTAATATTTATCACAATATTATTTAACATTTTTAACAGTTTTTACTGTATTTTAATGAAATAAATGCACCCCTGGTGAATATATAAGACTCTGAATCAATCTTACTAACGGTAGTGCTCAAAACTCCTAACACAAAGTATTAAACTTCAAGTATGTGTGCTGTTTCTTTTCACAGTGATAAATGACTAGCTGACTGTTTGTGAGGCTCTAGTCATTTGTCAGGGTGACACAGGCTAATGTTGGGTTTGCTTCTCCAGATTGAAGCTGAAGAAGGGGTTGATATTGAGGTGGTGGCAGAGGGTAAAGGCTTCGCTCTGTTTCAGGTAGGTCTAAACATCTCCAAGATAAGAAAATGTCTAATCAGATTCAATGATCTATGCTAAAAGTGCTATCGCCAGAGCCGCCAGAGATCGGCTGAAGGGATACAAAAACTGTAAAACTGTTCCTTTAAGTCTTCCTCTAAATGCATTGTTTAGCAGTGCTGTGAAAAATATTGAAGCTTAAGAGAGGCTGCTAGTTGCTTGTTGAACGACTAGTTGATCATCTTGACATAGATCATCTGCAGTACAAAATCACGATGTATTCCCACTGAAAGCAGGTTATGAAGGTTCGACAGCTGCCCCCCATAAAGATAAAACAAAACGTAATGGCAGAAATATTCTGTTGTCATCAGAGGTCGGATCCTCTCTTTCTCTGTCCAATGTGTAATTATACCTTTGATTGCTCGGCATGGAGCACATAAACCGGCCCAGGCGCTGTTTTCCTCATCAGTGAGACACCAGCAACATCTTGAGATGCTTTGAAAGGCCACACCGAAGAAACAGCATCCAGAACTCTGTTCTGCAGAAGATTTGCAAATCAGAGATGACCTCATTTCAACTTGTGTTTGCTAATTTGTTCTTCAGACACGAATGATTGCTTGTACTGTTGCTTTGTAAAATCCCATAGAGCTCGAGTATAATTCATTTTCTCTTACTGTTTCAGCTCAATGTGTTCTACAATGTGATGAACCCCAAAACATCGCTCAGACGGCGTGATATACAGACAGATGAGGCCTTTTATTTGTATATAGACGTAATGGACAACGAGGAGTTCACTGTAGACCTTCAGATATGTTTCAGGTGAGCGGCTGAGCCAAACACACCATTGTTTACTTCTTGCCGATGATGGTTTTATCAGCACAAAACAATGTGATAAAAGATTATATTAAATAATCAGGATCTCGATTATTATTATGTAAAATCTTTTAACTCATTGACTTTGGAAACATCATGCATTTATTCATTTATTTATTTTTTACAGTCTTTAACGTGACAAAAAAAAAAAAAACCTGTATAGGTTTTATGATAAAATACACTAATAATTGTTTAATATTTTTTTTTAAGCCATAACTGTAAATGATTAAAAATGTTCAATTATATTTGAATTATATTACAAAATATAAAAAAATGGCATTTATTTTGAATAAAAAGCAAGTGCATAAAAAAAATCACATAAGGAAGTATGAAACAATCAATATATGGTTTAATATGAAGACAAAATTTCTTGCACAGTTTCTATCATAGTTTGTGGAATATGTTTATCTTATTTTATTTATATATAACGAATGACAATGATAAAGAAAAACAAACTTGGTTTGATATTTTGTTTCCTTTTTTCATCTCATTAGATGTTAAAGTAGTGTCCTTGCTGATTAAATAATGATTTCTAAAAGTAAAAGATATAATCGATATATATTATGGATTCACATGGAAATTGTAAATATTTGTCCAAATACTTCTAGAGGTTCACTTCTGAGAATAACTTCTGAGTTTCTGTCATTTAAGGCTGAGGGAGGACCAGGGCCTGAAACAGACAGGTATGGCCATACTGGACGTGGGTTTACTGACAGGATTCAGTTTGGCTCATAACGGTGTCCAGCTAAATGATATAGTTAGAAGAGTAGAGACGCCTTCAGGACGGGTTACACTTTATTTAGACACAGTGAGTTCCTCTCATATATTTATGACTAGAGTTTTACAGCATAAGTGTGTTTAGTCTAGATTTGTTCTGATGATGGTTTATTTGGTTCATCTTTTTCCTCATCACAGGTGACAACAGTGGAAAGCTGCGTTGAGATATCCACCATCCTGGACTTTAAGGTGGTGAATGTCCAAGATGCTGTGGTCACGATCTACGATTACTATGAGCCCCGTAAGACTCTTTAAATAACCGCTTTAGATTTTATAATGCATTGCAGCATGTGTTTCAGGCATTCCCTTCTTTTCTGCAGGACGGAGGACAGTGCGGTCCTACACATCTGAGTCAAGACGGGACATGTCTGTGTGTTCATTATGTGGGCCGGATTGCTCTCAGTGTGGGGTTCGAGACAGCTGGGAAACTGCCGGGGCGCCGTCCGTTAACCAGCATCCCCTTCTGACTCTGAGTTTGACCACAGCACTCGTCCTTCTCCTGTCAGTCTGCACCTAGTGTTTTCTCTCAATCAAAACCGCTGTAATCAGTAACGCGTAACAACATTTATAAAGTTAAATTTATGTGTAAATTGTTTTGAAGAAATACTTTCTATAAATGTGAAGAAAAACAATCTGTGTAAATTTTATGTATGAAAACGGGTGCATTTAGTTCAGTTCAACAATGAATGATTTTATAAAGAGTTTAGACAGAATTTTGTTTCTTTAAATTATGTTTCATTAATTCATAATAACACTTAAATCAAATTAATAATTACATTTTTTATTGATATTATAATGATTTTTTTTTTCAATTCATAAATTAATTATTGATTAAATAAAGGATGCTTTTGTTTTTTTAGATTTTTTCAATGCTTATTTTTTTCTGTTTTTTATATAATAATTAAAATAATAAATCAAGGTCTAGCTCAAATGAACGTTTTGAATGTGAGCACTGTGATTCTTGCATTCTTTGTCATCATTGCATAAAGCTTTAAACTTTTTAAAAAACTTTTTGATCTTGTAAGTTGCAATGGCTTTTATAAGTTTCAACATTATTTGTTTATTATTTGGTATTCCTCTTTAAAAACAGGAAGTGTCAGTTGTATACAAAGCAGGTGCGTCGTAGTTGGGTGAAAAGTGGGACTAAATTACCAGGACCCCAAGTGGGGGGAGGGCCCCCAAGAAGTGTCATTTTATTTTCCTTTAAATATAATTTTAACATCACAATAAATGTTATTAACTAGTGTAAATGCTAATAATTGGGGTAAATGCATCAGTTGATTGATGTATTAAATGGTGTCATAGGAAGTTGTGAACCTCGAGCTTACAGAGACCCATGTCCACTGCTTGTGCATAGGGCCCAGAATTTGGTGCTACGCCCCTGATACAAAGTGACCTACACGACCATCAGTGCAAATGGGTCAAATTCAACAAGCAAAGTCTAAGAACCAGAATCTAAAAGAATATATTTAAATGTATTCGATTTCACACATGCAAACTTTAGAAAAGTAATAGTTTTGGCACTCAAGACGAGTATGCTCTCATGCAATTGTTTTGATTTAGGAAACAAGATTTCTAGTTTCAACATTATTTGCTCTTCAGACATTCCTCGTTAAAAGATAAAACTATCAGTTGTACTCAAAAGGACCCACGTCAAGATTTTGGCTCCTGAAACTTTGTGGAAGGACTCTAAATCTCAGATGGATAATTACATAAAAAAATAATTATCTATTCCATCTGGAATTCTTGATTGCGCTCAGGTGCACCTCATCACTGTGTGAGTATAAGAGGGCACGAGCGGAGTACACATGCAGCTTTTCGCTTCAGAGCCTTGACGATTGGTTTCTGGGGGCCAGAGATGCGACACCGCCGCGCTCATCCCCAGTGCCTTACTTCCCGAGGTCGTGGTGAGCCACATACTCGTCACGCTGGCGCCCAGGCTCCTCGGCCCTAACCATGCTTGATGGCAACCCCTCGCGGTAAATGGCCTGAGGCTGGCTCCCTTTAAGCCTCTTCAATCTGCAGATTTAAAGGATCTGACACTGAAGACTGCACTCCTCGTAGTGCTGGCCTCTATCAAGAGGGTGGAGGATCTACAAGCTTTCTCTGTCGACGAACGGTGCCTAGGAATCGGCCCGGCAGATTCTCACGTTATACTGAGACCCCGGCTATGTTCCCAAGGTTCCCACCACGCCCCGGGAGGAGGCAGACCCAGCCTTTACAATGACCGTACTCGGAGCGTAAGATGCTCCCAGCAGCTCTTCATCTGATATGGTGGCCAGCGTTGGCTCATGGTGCCTCTCTAGCTGATATCTCTAGAGCTGAGGGCTAGGCGACACCCAACACCTTCGCCAGGTTTTACAACCTCCGCAAAGAGGCTGTGTCTTCTCGCGTCCTCACCGAGGACAGCAGGTGAGTGAGAGGACCGGCTGGTGCTGGCTTGCTGAGCCACTCCTACGGGATCCGTGCGCTATAATAACACCTTTTTTCCACAGTCAGCCAGAAGGCTGTGTTTCCCTTCAATTATATCCATAATTCTGTCGATGTATTGCATTTCCTTATTTCACATGTGAGAACTGTGTGTTAAGACATGTTCTCCGCCCTCAACCATGCTCAGCACCATGGCTAGCAACTTCGTAGGCCCCCTTTACTGTGCCACGGAGGGTTGGGAAGGTTACGTGCAGATCCTCTGCTGATTAATAAAAGTCTCGCCCGTCGTGGCTCTTTCCATGGGTGTTCCCATATGTAACTTCGAAGTGATTTGACTGAAAGGGTAACGTCTAGGTTACGAATGTAACCCACGTTTCCTGAAGGAGGGAATGGAGACGTTACACTTTCTCCTGCCACAACTCTGAGGTCGTGCTGACGCTGACTCGGCTCTTCAGCGAAACCCTGCATGTGCACTCCGCTCGTGCCCTCTTATTACTCACGCAGTGATGAGGTGCACCTGAGCGCAATCAACTGCACGCCAATGTTCATTGGCCTTTTGTATAAAGCTCAAAGGTAATTGGTCTATCTGGCGAGTTCCCATATGTAACATCTACGTTCCCTCCTTCAGGGAACGTGGGTTACATTCGTTACCTAGATGTTTTCATCACTCTTTATGTTTGTCTTTCTTTAAAAAAAAAATATCAAAACAAATAAACTGAATTAGTTTTATTTGACACTGAATGACACAACTGCAGTCACTCCACTGACCTGAATGCAGCTCTATCGCAAATATTAACGTGTAAAACCATGCATTTTTCATGCACCACAATACAATAAACACACTGATTGCTGAATGCTTTTTGTGTTTTCAGTTAGTTTGTGGTTAGCATGCTAGCATTGCTATTTTGTGACCTAAAAAAATCATCAATACATCACTGCAGACTTACTGTATACACAATTTACACTAGATGTGACATTGCTACAGTCCCAGCCAGTAAGTGCTGGTTTTAACCAGTTTAAGAAAGTTAAGCTGGTTTTCCAGCTTCAGGCAAGACCCTTATACTAAATCCACCAAAACAGCATGGCTTGATAAAGTTGACTAGACTTGCATGTATAAGCTGTTTTCCCTAGATAGAATTTATCACTATATTTATTCTCAGGAATGACAATTTATCTTACTGATTCTGGGCTTATAAAACAGCTCCTGTGAAATAAATAGCACACACAACGAGAGGAGCAATTAACCAGCAGGAATAGTTTACTGCAAGCTTTGACGTTACATCCAGCTTGTTTTCGTTATGTGATGGACAGCTTTGGCCCATGTCTTAGTCGACTTGAGAACGAGACAAATGTGCCCCATATTCATATCCAATCAAAGTCAAAACCACAGACTTAGAGGATCTTAATGACGAGAGCAGAAGCGATTGTAGCCGCCCTGTTTACGACAAAGTATGATAATGTGCACAAGATGTGTTTGTGTTCATTAGCAGAGATCAGTGCACCTTTTAACTGAGCGCAGGAGGTCATATCTCTTCCATGTTCACGTGGTCTAGCCACACGAAACGTTTTCTCTGCCACCTCATTAGTGCGGCCCACATGGAGCGCTTTATCTAACAGGAAACACATCATAACACAGCTACATCCTGAGCCACAGGCCTGCTTTTGGAGTCCAAATCCTCCGGCTTCATGTTGGCGGTGGGGTTTAGGCATCTTTGTAAACCGATGGTGTAAGAGGAATTTCTCTGTGTCTCATTCAGCTGTTTAAGACCCATCTGTCCATGCTTGAGATTTATTGTTTAAAAACATGCATGTGTCAGAACTGATATCAGTCGGTTTGATCTACATCCTTTAGATGTTTGAGCATTCATCTACTGACAAATAAACACTGTAATGCAGTAATTCAAATTTTATTTGCACAAATTAGTTTCACTAAAAACAGGTTATTTCATTTGTAAAACATCTAAACGTGAGCTTTTTTGTATATTTATCACTCTAATACAGTAATGAAAATCTTTTGTGATTTTTAAAATAAATGCAAAAATTAAATATACTAAAACATGCTGTTTAAATAATTTGTCACAATTGAATTTACTTTTTTCCCCTGTGGAATTTTGGTTGGTAAAAACTCTTTTAACAGCCAATCATAGATTTAAATATTTTTTTATGCTGTTTGTGACTAGAATGGTTCGGATGTGTGAGTACTTTTAAGGTAGCGTCGTGTCATTTCCTGGAGCTACAGAGTGATTAGTTGCATGACATTTGCAATTTACGTTGATTGACTTAAAGCGAGTAAAGATGTCCGAGTTAAGTGCTAGCCAAGTAAGTGCCATCAAGATGAATGGGAACACTAACTGATAGCTCTCTAGGCACCATAGACTTCATAGATCAACCAATATCAATTCATCATATATTTAACACAGGGAATATATCTCAAGGTCAAGATGAATGTTGTAAGCCGTGTTCCTCCTGAGATGATAAGTGTCAAAGATCAATGGTCTAGTGTTCTTTACTTAGTAACTGAATACTCTGCTAAAGCATATAGCAACAGATAAACATTACATCTCCCACTGTAACACTATCATTCTGCTCCGTTTTTATCTCCGAACACCAAACACACATTCATCAAAATACATCCATTTTAATTCATTTAATACATTTATTTAATTCATGTCTCTGTCATGTTTGTCTTATATAATGAATAACTGAGGAAGTACTATTAAGGATTTCCCCTCATTTCCTCAAAAGTGAATTCATCATTGTTTCTCCCCAATGACGGCTCAAAGGGCTGTGGGGTCCTAGGATTGGGCCACTAGTGTAAACACAGTGGGAAGAAACTACAAAAAAGACAATTTCAAGATATATATGCTGCTAAATAAACATCTAAGTGGGTAGCACAAAACATCAGAACTTTGACAGCAGTTATGGATATACAACTTATAAAACATATCAAGCTTAATATTCATATTTATATGTACTCCATATACTGTACTACTTTAATGAGCTGTAATGGCTGCACCGTTATGATGGATCTTAACTACCTCACATCAAATAAATGTCACTCCCTGATATTTTTCTGATGTAAATGTCATAATAAATTTATTTAAAATTATTATGCTTAAGCAATACAATTACAATTGTAGTGAGTGGTCTCCTGCCTAAAAACTCAATTGGATAACAAAAAGTGTTGGGAAATGAAACCTCTGGCCGTTTCTTTGGGTTGTATTTTTGTCTAGTCACAGATAGCGAATGAACAGCTGACCCAATATGACTTAGTTTTTGACATACTTTGTTACGTTTATATATACTGTTATTTTCGTATTCATTATCGTTTTCAGCTATTTGTCATGCATGAATTATAAAGAGATATTCTTTTCATATAATATGGTGTGTATCTCACCGCCGTAGTGATTTGTATCGTGTTTAATGGAGTCTCATGCAACACGTGCAAAAGTATGAGCTAAAAATATACATTAAACCGCTGTTCATGGGGTCCTCAAAGCACGACGGGGCCCCAGGTGACACTTTACTTTCCTGTTGGATGGGCCGGCGTTGCTGCTCCCAATTGCTCGTTTGAATAAATTTCAAGTGATTTCACATCACTGTAAGTCTATTTACATAGCTCATCGTTACTCTAAACTGACAGATGTTTGATGTGGATATTGTATCCAGAGTAACAGACGTATTAATCCACAGAGGCAGAGCGTGGGGGTGATGAAAGAGCAGCGGACAACACTTCCTCCCCAGCGGCACACAGGACATGATTCAACGGCCTGCTCATTCACTTAATTCAGACATTATGGATGCTTACACAGAGGCAGCCTGGCCGTGGAGTGAAGGTGACTGGATTCAGGCCTCCACTAGGTGGCAGACATAGCTAAGCGATGTTGGACGGACTTAGCTTGGTGAGTCAAGCCTCATAAAGCATGTGCTGATAAGAGAGTGGTGAGTGTTTTCCATCTTTTGACTTTTCTCAGGGCATAAACTGACATGTAATCACTCCCAAAGTGCGTATAAAGCTGTTAGCATTACAATGGCTAAAAACCACAAAGAGAGTTTGCAAGAGACAGTAATACACCGAGAACATGCATGAAGGAAAAGAGACTGTCGCAGGCGAATCAAAGCTTGAGGCCCGTTCACATGATGAACTATAACGCATGGAAACGTTGAGTTTATTATAAGAGCGTTTGGTCGTCAGCATCTCTCTTCAGGGCCTGTTGACAGTGTGACCGTGATTTGCCTGGAAGGCAGCATAATATCCACCTATTTCCTCAACGCGGAAGTAATGCTGTTATCCAGGCAGGTTTTTGAGCCATAAGTCACGACTTTAAACCACGACTTTGTAGCGTTCCAGGCAAATCATGCTAGGAATTGTGGTGACCCCATTGTTGTTTTACCGGCTATGTGACGTCTAAACCTAGAACTGGGAGTACATTGATCTAGTATGAGATCACGGGTTTGACTGCCTTTCCTTTCACCGGTAGAAGGTTGGAAAAACATGGCTTACAGGTTACCTGGAACGCAGCATAAGTCTATGGGTGAAGCTTCCGGTTCATCAGACACCATCAGGAAAAAACGAGGAGAAAAACATGCAGATAACTGTAAAATTGTTTGCACTACAAACAAGTGTGTTCATAATTAATATAATACATTAAAATAACATGATGCAGCAATGAACTGTTTAGTACACTGAAAAAAATGTTATGTTGGATTTACTTAATTTTATTACGTCGAGGGGTTGCACAACGTAAAATTAAGTTGAGTGAATTTATGTTTTATAAGTTGAGATTAGCAGGTCCCTTAGAAAATGTTTTACACCAGTGGTTCCCAATCTTTTTTAACTCACGGCCCACACAGCCAAACACATATGTTTCCGCGGCCCACCTCAAAAGAATTTAAACGATGCCGCTTTTTGTGTCGGGTTAACTAAGTACTCGGAAGCAAGGCTGTTTATTGTCTTTATTGAATAAACTGGTAATGTATTGAATAAACAGAAAATATACATAACGGATCAGCAAACTAGACATTTTTTATTATATTTACAATATTACAATTTCTGTTAATAATAATTGGCGGCCCCCTGCAATACCGTCGCGGCCCACTAGGGGCCACTGCTCTACACTTTAACACAATGGTAATCCCCAAAAACAACCAAAACGCCTTGGCGCCTTCAGAAAACAAATGTGTCTGCACATGCGCAGACCAGACAGTATATGTAAATTAAGTGAAACTTTTTCTAATTACTTTTAATTGAATGAAATTAACTTGTTTTAAACAAGGGCAGTGAATTTGAAAATTAATGATAAAAAATTAGTAGGATTAAATAACACATTAAATCAGTGAAATTAACCAGATAAAAACATGTAACATTTACAAGGGGTCAGAATGATTTTATTCAGTGTACAGCTAAAAATAGCTGGATGCTGATGAGACCGGAAGGAATCATTAAGGTTAAATAAAACAGAACAGCACAACCCAAATGTTTGAATTTTGTGCAACGCTTTTTATGGGCGACAGTTTTATTAACCTAGAACAAGAACACATAGATATGTGCAGAGGCTATTTAAAAAAAAAATGGGTCAATTTGGTCTTTGCTCTGACAATCTGGCGCTTCTAAGAGTATTTGCACATGCGCCGACCTACTGATGAGACTATAGTGATTCATCGCTCTGCTGAGAATTTCTTGCATAGTAACTAGGAACATACTCTGAGTTTAATTTATTGACCTCCAGACGTGTTCTTGGAACCAGCATACCTCTAGTAGCAAGGTTTGGGTCAATCAGCCAAGAGTCCAGGGTATATGAGAAGGTAAGTTAACCTTGCTTTCTGAAATTCCCCCACTGGTCTTTTTACAACTGGAATGGATTTGAGAAAATGCACAAGGTGCCCATGTGTAAACAGAGCCTTAAAATCAAGTGAAATCATTTATCAGCTGAAACTCTTTGAGGCATTCACAGTAAGAACAGTAACTTAACTATATTAGCGTCCACACCAAAGTACAGTATTTAAACCAGGATGTGAGCTGGAAAAAAATTATTCTGAAAATGATTCAACCATAACTTTCTTATAGGTTGTTATGTCTTATTCTCATATAATTAGAACAGTTAATAAAACTTTTATATTTATAATAACTTAATTTCTTCTGAGTTAGCATTTGCTTTTCCTACTTCTTAAGCTTTGTTTTATACTTCTCAATAAAAGAGTATATTATTCTGATGTTTTCGAGTGTTTTAGAGGATTGCTATGTGGTTTCTAGGGCATTATCGGTGTGATATTTGAGTCTCCATGACCTACTTGTTTCTAAATATGGTTCGGATTCATATTCAGTGTAAGTCTATGAGATGTTTCAAACTTCCTGGACAAGTCTTTGTCATCTGCCCAAAGAAAATCGTATAAAATGTAACGCACACCTTTATCCAATAAATCACATAATTTTAACAATGGCTTGTTCAAGTCTCTCAAAACTCTTAAATGCAAGTATTAAATACAAACTATAAAGCACGTGAGATGTAGACATGACCTGTCTTGCAATGGAAACAATAGAATTCATTTTTGCTGAGTAAGGTCATAAAATGAACACTCGTATGCGCATACTCTCTGAAGGGGTGTGTGTTAATGTTGTAGACTTTATGACTGAAACAGACAAAGTAAGAGGATCTGTAATGATGTCAGCAGGACAGTGTGTTTAATTCATTATTGTTCTAGGGTTCTCTCTGAATGTCATTATGGATTTCCGCTGCCAACTAGTGAGTCAAACCTGATGAGTCCCTAATGGAATAGATATGATGTCTAACATTTTCAGTGATTTGAATGAGTCTATCGCCCCCTGGGTACTATAGTTAATATTGGCACATTAGTACAAAACTGTTAATACGCGAGCAACTTTTTACAGTTTTAAATGCATCTAGCACAGGATTCTGTTGTGCATCATGTAAAGTGTTAGCCTTTGTAATCTTTTTCAAATCTTTTTTTTATTCATAGTTCTACTGGCACCGTATCTTAACTATAAAAATGATCATTAGTAACATTAGAGTTTATGAAGAAACTGCATGCTAAATAAGTAGTCGATGCAGTATTGAAGTGTTGAGAAAAGATTTTTGTATATTATAGCTAGCTGACTAATGACACTAATCTTTGTGTGAATGTCCACACAACTGGAGGACTTTCTGTGTGTTTATAGGCAGACAGCTATTTTAGAAAGGAACATTTCAAATTAGGAATAAGCGAGAATTCATAAATGAATTTATTATCAATATATGAGGGTCAAAGATGAAAATAAGCAAAATAAATATTAATTGGCCACCATCTGTCACACCTTCGGGATGTACTGATCCCAGTACAGCCATCACCACACGCTCACAGTCGCCTGAGTATTGATTCACAACACCTGTTCCTAATCAGTTCACTCCGCTATAAAAGCAGCATTCACCAGAAATTACTGTAGATGGCTGAGCTCAAGGTATCTAGCCTACATACTTACCTGCCGACTTGTGGCGCTTTTCCACTGCGTCGTACGACTCGGCTCGGCATGGCTCGTTACGGCTCAGTTCGGCTCGGTTTGCGCTTCCACTGCAGTTTAGTACCGCTTTAGAGTGGGCGGGATTATT
>JAUCNO010000386.1:2211317-2230952 GCA_032353835.1 Enteromius viviparus | reverse complement strand
ACAGTTGGGTTTTTGTATTAGTGATGTTGTGTGTGTTATGTTCAAGTTAGTTTGAGTGGGTTTGGTTCATTTGCAGCCTTGTTACAGTATATAAAAGTTTAAGAGTTACCGTTGTGGAGAGAGGTGTGTAGGGGAGTGACATGCTGCTATTGCCAATCTTAGAACCAATCAGGACTGTGCTCCTATAGGGCTTGATTGCTATGTATGTTTATTTGCTCAAGTAAATAAATTTGCAACTGCTAGTACCATAATATCAAGTAATCATAGAGATGTATAATTGAACAGCTTAGCTCTAACTCATCCACGTTTCTAATGAGCAACAGCCAGACACCACAATATGTTCAGATAATATTTTCAGTATAACTCGCTTCTTTAATTCTTTAAGTATTTGGAATATGTAATTGCTTTATTTAAATAAAATTGTGTACAAGACATACTATTAAGTTTCTTATGAGGGTATGTGCACTAGCAGTGGAATCAACTACGATGCAGCGCGGCGTCACCCGAAATCTTGCCTAGGGCACCAAATTGGTTAGAGCCGGCCCTGGGCGTGGCTGATATAAACACAAACATTGACTAGAGTGGCCGTGTCAGAGCCATATTGAGAACATCCATGAATTAAATGGTTCTTGGATGTTAAAGTAACATTAAAGAAGGATCGTGTAACTTTTACATATGCAAGGTGAACTGCAAATGCGAAAAAAACTGTTTACATTGAAGTATTGCGATATTTTTCTTTTACAAATTGCCTGAAAAACCACCTCATGCAAGTGCAAAATCTTTTTTCGTGATATATGGAAGTTTTTGAGAAATTGATCTTTCCATTGGGCGTATTTTCAAATTTGTGCAGTTTGAAGGATAATAGAAGTGCGGTTCATGACAGTCAGGCTTGATTTATAGAGACCCAAAACAGGGGGGGAAATCTGCAATATTTAACATGTTACGGATGTGCCTCTGCTGGAAAAAAATGCAGCTTTTTTTAAGAAGGCAAGAGAGGGCAAGACCCTCCGGGATTTGTTTCCTGCTCCTAAAGAGAGCATGGATTAGGAATCCACGCTAACTGATCCTAAACACACTAGACCCAGGGAGTTTATGTGTTCTCAGACATACGGTCAGTTTCTCCACAGATTTCCTGCGGCCTCCGTTTGACTGGAAAGACGCTGTGTCATACAGGAACGGTCGAGATGGGAATGCAAGAATGTTTGTGATGAATGAACAATGATCCCTCTAGTGAGTTTCTCTTGACCGGTGCAGGGTTTGGGCTGTTGCTGATATTATGTAAGACTTCTGTTTGAGGTTTGGTTTTGGCTGATCTCAGATGCGAGTCTGTCAAGGGTGAGTAATATTGTGCAACAGACGTGTCGCTGAGGAAACATTAAAGGTGTAGCTTATCCAAAAATGATTTACTCATCCCCCTTGTAGATCCAAATCTATGAGCTGTTTTTTTTCCAGGAAACACACAAGGAGAATTTGGAGAGAATCTTTACAGCCTTTGGACATTCAACAGGTAGAAGTGTCCACTGCTGTCAAGTTCCAAAAATCACAAAAAAGATCATGGACCCAGCATGAAATCTATACTCATGCTCTATATACTGTAAGAGATACACAAGTTGGCCTGTAATGATCTTCGATTTGGCCTGCAATATAAAACAAAATATTTATAAAAAGTATAATAGTTTATATTCATTTTTTGCATTAAACTGTAAAAAACATAAATTGTAGGGTTTCTTCTTAGCAGCAAATAAAACAAAAAACCAAATGTTCCTTATAAAAAATGAAATGTAATATTCTATTAGTTATAAAATAATAGAAAGAAAAAAGTGTGTCTTGAACACACGGGCCGCTGTTGTGCTTCAGCTAAAGAAGGTCACACTCTTCTGTTCTTTGCTAGGAGTGCTAGGAGCGCTCAATAACATTTAGCATTTTCTTAAAACCTGTAGGAGCTTTTTTAGTGGATCTATTGATTGTTTGTGGGCATATCTGAAGTTTGGACACATTAGCAGATGTACCCGTGTAAAATGAGGCGTGTATGAGAACTAATGGCTCTTCACTGGCCCATGTGGAGTTCAGTCCTGCCTCAGCAGGAGTGTTCGCTTGTAGATTTAGACAGCTGAACAACAACAAGGACAAAATCAAAAACAGATAACTGTGGTTCTCCGGAAACACAGCTATGCCTCACCAAGCGATGTTTGGAAATGACTGAATGCTGAAGAGACTCCAGGAGATGAAACGTAAGATTTTAAGCTACATTGTGCTTTTCTCAGCACTGTTTGTCTGAAATCATTAACATACTACAATTTGTATCTTCCATACCCTGTATGTCTGGTTACACCTTATTTTAAGGTGTCCTTGTTAATTATACATTTAAGTACTGAGTAATATTAATTGACGTGCTTATTATATGGTTAGGGCTAGGATTTGGAAATTTGGCTTGGGGTTACTAGCATGACATTAATAATATAGTGTTACCTGTTATGCTTCTGAGTAAAACAAATACAGGCACATTTGGTCGTGTGAAGTCCAGCCACTGAACTGGACTGTGCAGGATGTTTATTGTGGGGAAACAACTAAACTACAATTGAAAAATGTGCCTAGATAAGCCAAACTAAAATTTACAGCAGCTAAAGTTCATCACTGATGTAATCAGAAATTAGATCGCTTTCTCATTTGTTTCTCCTAGGCACCGTTGAGTTAAAATAAAGAGTTTGCTCAAGTCTACTGCTTTTATCTCCTCAACAATATATCAACTATGGTCAGATAGCCACTTCAAAACCTCTGAACAATAAACTTTCTTCTGATGGGCTGATCCAGTGCTTTCTCTCGACTTTGGTCTTTCATTAACCATTCCCTTGAGTGAAGAACTATTGAACACAGACCAAAGTTTCTTTAAAAAATGTCTCTGCATTTGTTTGTGATCAGCTCTCGCTCTGAGAAAGGCTTTGGTATCTTGTCTTTCTCTTGGATGACTGATACGTTTGGCATGGAGTTACTTTAGAAGTAAATATGGGTTTCACAAATCTTAAGAAAAGCAAATGTTCAGCTATGTTATTATTTTAAGGAGATTTTAATCTCTCCCCAGAGAAAAGTGAGAGTTTCGACGGCTCTGCTTGCATGCTTTACACTAGACATGACTGAAAGAAAAACAGCCTTCAAACTATTGTGTTTAATACTCTACAAATACATGAATGATGGTTTATTCTGAGAGCACTAGAAAAAGATTTACGCCACCACCAAGTGGCCCTTTCATTTGATATGTCCTGATGGTTCAAATTGAAACAGCCTGAGCTCCAAACGCTCAGAACTGTCAGTGATTGATTGGGTAAACGCTCTACCAATCTGACCTCTTGTTTATTTGAACAAGGAGCGGTAACCCAATATGTTAAGAGCTGAGATCACCAGAGAGCTTGTGGGTGGTGGTAGCTCAGTGGTTACAGATCAGGGCTGGACGCACAAAGGTCATAGGTTCAAACACCAGAAGGGGTTTGAGTTCAGAGTAGGAAGGTTGATGATTACAGCTTACATCATCGAGCCTTTGAGCATGACATTTTAGGCCTGAAAGTGAATGTAAGTGCTTTTAGCGATGCAATGCGATGTTTAAAGTAACAGTCAAGAGAAGACATTCAAAGCACTATCACCTCATTGGATACTGAGATGTTCTTCTGCCACATTAGAGTAATAACTCATACTAAGATGTCATACTAAACCATTCAGATGTTAAAAGTAATTTTAATGCATCAAGACTGCAGTTATTTGAGCAAAAGTAAAAACAATACTATTTTAAATATCATTACATTTAAAAATAACTGTTTTATGTCAATCTAATTTAAAATGTACTTTTATTTCTGTAATGCAAAGATGTATTTTTAACACTCAAGTCTTCAGTGTCACATGTTCATTATAAATCATTCTAATGTGCTCATACACACACCGCTCAAAAAAAGGGAACACTAAAATAACACATCCTAGATCTGAATAAATATAAAATATATATATTAAACACTTTGTTCTTTACATAGTTGAATGTGCTGATAACAAAATCACACAAAAAATATCAATGCCAATCAAATTTATTAACCCATGGGGGTCTGGATTTAGTCTGAGGGATCTCTTGAAATAAGAGAAACCATTAAGCCGTATATACTACACACAGCCGTTGTACACGGACGAGCTGTGCAGATCCACGCTGATAATGAACATGTCCTGCGCAGCTCGTCAGTGTACAACAGCTGTGTGTAGTATATACGGCTCAATGTCAAATCAAGCACCTGATAGCATTTAGCGCTTATTACAGGACCGGCTTTACTGACAAAACACACAAACATATCGACCGATCGTGATCGGAGCATCCTTATTGCTGATCGTCTCAATACGTAAGTAGCGGTGTAAACTATTAAAAATATTTTATCCACATTGAATCATCTAAAATGATATCACCTACTATAAGGAGTGAGCATATAAAAGGTGTGTGTGTTTTATGTTCATTATTCCTTTGTGACTAACTGACTTCCTCCTTCATTGGGCATTGTAAGCCTAAGTACATCATAGCAGTAATGTGGTACTTGTGCTACTGTAATGGTGCATTTTGCTAAAATATATATATATATATATTTCATCATGTTTGGTTCCATAGTGACAAAAGATTCTGTATTCTTTATGGATCCACCAGACATCATGTTGCCTGTGAGTAATGGACCTTTTAAATCAGTCATGTAAGCTATTGAGTTTAACTGAGTTTAATCTGTGGTCACAGGGAGAAGGCCCATCCACAGTGGAGGAGGATGAGGAGACTGTGTCCGTGTGTTCAAGGAGGCCTGAGGTAGTCACAGGTTCCATGCGATACTGTATTGAATATTAAAAAGTGTACTTGTGTGATAAAATAATCATAATGTGTTTTCACGTATTATTGGCTGCAGGATGCTGACACCTTTCTAGAGCCTTCTCAGTCTGGGACCACATGTGACAAAGTGAGTATTCAGAAATTAAAACAAGGCCAAGAGCATTCAATTAAATAACTTAAATCTATGTTGCTACAGAACCCAGAAAACATAAAAGGAGTGTATAAACGCTACCTCCTTAAACAAATTGAAGCGACTGATGTCGACATCCAGTATAAAAAACTAAAGATGAGGAAGTTGGAGCTGGAAATTCAACAGCTACAGAAAAATGCAAGTAGAACTACCATTTTTAAAAAAGGAGGAAAAAAAACATTAACTTTCAGTTTCCACAATATTTATTTGTGTGTTTTCACCCCAACAGGCAGATTCACTCTGAATAAACACAAATGACCTTAAATACTTTGACTTCTGTGTGTTCAACCAAGGAGAAAGTGGAGGAGTTAGCCTTTAAGTTTAAAGGCTACATGGTTTACACTATATTAAGCAAAATAATTATTTGCATATGTGTCTCGTAGAAGTCTGCCTGTTTCATTTTCCTCCAATACTGCTTCATTGCCCCAGTCCTCATCAACAATCCTTGGTTTTCAGGTTTTATTCTCTAAACTTTCTGTCTGTCTCCTCCCCTTTTTAAAAAAAAAAACAAAGCGTTTTTTCTCGCCTTATATGCTACTATTCATTCTCTGATTAAATCAGCCACCACCACAAAAAAAAAACAAAAAAAAAAAAAAGAAATAAAGAAATAAACACAAGTCACAAATTTAAAAAGCAACTGGTAAATGTATATATTTTCAAAACGTACCTGTAGCTTTTGTTTCAGGATCTCGATTTCCATATCGGCCTTAATAATCTGTCAATCCAAGTATATCATGTCTTGTTTTTTTGTTTTTTTTGTTTTTTTTTACCTGTTCTTACCTGTTTCTGCACAGAAAGCTCCTTGAATCTCCGTGTCTCCAGCAAGGCAAGTGGTGTGTGGTTGTGGTCATCAGTCTGCTCTCCTCTGACGGTGATCCTGCAACATAATGACAGACTCTTTAAGTTCATTTATATACCCAGTCTTGGAAGGATTTATGTTTGCTTCCCTTTTGTTCAGTTCCATTCTGTTGAATAAACTTCGTTAATACTTTTATACCTCCTGAGTCCTGAGTGTGTGCTTTCACCCAGCTGTAGACAAGGCTGATTATTTCAAATATGTTAAAGTGTGCATATAGTGCGTTGTGATGCTCTCGAAAAGTAAGGTCTCTAAAAGCCAGATGGCTCCCTGATACAATCAAAAATGTATTTTGTTAACGAAGGTCTGGGTTTGGAACGACATGTACGACACGAGTAATTAATAACAGAATTTTCATTTTTGGGTGAACTAACCCTTCGATGGAAATATAAAAAACAGCATTTATTTCAAATATAAAGTTGTGTGACATTATAAATGCCCTTGCCCTTATCCAAAAATTTTTACGGACCTCAATTTCTTTAATGGTAGTGTATATGCACTGTCATGCAAAATATATTTTTCGGTGAACACTGTCCTAAGTGTTTGCTTTGGATAAGAAGCATCAGCTAAATAACTCAAAACCACACAGAGGCTCACTTTTTTTCACTTCCTTACCAAAATACACAATCACAGGCTTGTGGCTGTGAACAAGAAGCCTGACTCAACGTGGAATCAATTTCTTTATTGTAATTTTTCCAGTGGCTGGTTGAAGCGTTTGGCATGAAATTGCCAGACAGGGAAAGTAAAACGAAAGGATGAAAAGGTGTACGTATTTCACCACAGGTCAATGGTACTCCTTGATTTTACATGATCCTTTAACACTCAACACTTGTTTTTATTACAACTATGAGACGTTTTAATTTAAAGTGCAACAATGATTCAAAGTTTGCAAATGTATGGAAAGTTAGTCATATTAAGGCAGACCAGTTGTTCTACCAAGTAGGAAAGTTCAAGTTAACAAATTCAGATTGAGATTTATAAGGGAAGGTCATGCTTAAACCAGCCATTTAAGGCTTTGTGTAACTGTTATGCATATTGTAGGATTATTCAGACTGCCTGGCTATAGTTACAACACCTTATTCTTATGTTATTCAAAGGATTTTCAAACATCGGTGCTGTATTGTATATATCAAAGTATTACATGTATTTAATGCTAATTGTTTGGACTGTTGGTTTAAATAAAGGTTTGTTAGATGAGGGTATTCATAGTTGACTGTAGCTTTTTTTTGTGTACGTTGCAATGTAAATTGTTGTGCATGTAATGAGATTTAAGTAAATCCTCATTTTCTGAAATCACATGACTTTGATAAATGCATATAGAAGAAGACAAACGTTGCTACCAATTAGCTTAATTGCCAACAGAGGCCAATAATGGAGGTGACGGCACCTGGTTTTGTGAACCAAAATGGTGAACTGTTAATTTACTTTCTCTTATTTTACTTTATTATAGGCTATAATTGTTTGGGCCTGGCCTCAGGCTTTAACTTGAAGAAACTAGAAATGTTCAAATTGTGAAACAAACATATTGTTCTGGAAAATGATTAGTTAATGTCTGGTGAGCTACACATTCCACAAAAAGTAAACTTCTCAGAATCATTTGAAGCTCCACCTCGAGTTTAAAGGTTTACATTTGATCCTTAACTAAGGGACGCCACATTTGCAGTCTGCCAGATTTGACAGAATTATGTGCTCTGTGGAATTTCCTTTCGATGGCTCACTTCAAACATCTGAGCTGCACATGAGGCCAACAACAAGAAAGGCAAGTAGGCTTTATTTGTCATTTCAATATACAGTTTAGTTCACGATGAAACAAAACAACGTTCCTCTAGAACCAAGGTGCTACATATGACATAAGTTACAACATAAACTAACAAAAAACTGACTAGCTAGTTAACCAAGAAGAGACATCCAGATTGACATTCCTAATTTAACAGAAACGATCTATCCAATCCAAAGTCCTATATAGAAGAAAGACAAAGACAACAAAGTGCATGTGCAAACAAAAGTGACCGCATAATATGTTTCAGTGCTCTGCGGTATTTACAGTAACTGGAGGTAGTGCAATGGGAGAGATTAAACATTTACCTGCAGGTAGCAGCAGAAAAGAGTTGTTTTTGTGCAAATAACAAATATAGCGCAAAAGAGCAGTTTGTACAGTTTTTAGATGGTTATTGATCAGTGTGTTTGTGCATGTGTGTTGGGAAAGGCTGACCTGTCAGAAACGTCACACAATATGAAAGGACCGTGGAGGATATACAAACATCTCATTACAAGTCAATCTCTAAACGGGTACCAAGAGCTATTTGTACAAGAATTGTAAATGTGGGTTGTAGGTCTAAGTGCTAACTCCCAAAGCGAGACTCCCACCCTGATCCTGAAATCCACAAAGATAACGATTACTATAATTGCATCCACACCAGCGGACGGTATCGTCTGTTTATTCTAAGTTTAAGTGCATCTGCCACTTTAAATTCTCAAGCGCGTGATTCCAACGATATCGTTTCTCTGTGACTTTATGGTAGTAGTTGTGGTGTGGATGCTGCTATTCATTAGCATGGGGGACATTTGTTTTAGAATGACATGAATGGCATTAAATGTTAAAGGGGTCATATGATGTTGCTATAAAGAACATTATTTTGTGTGATATATGTGCTATATTTATAAGGTGTAAGGTGCAAAAAACAATTATTTTCCACATACTGCATATTGTTGTTTCTCCTCTGAGGCCGCATCCTGAAACCGAAAATACATTTTCAGACGACTGGAAGTGGGCAGGATCACACAGATCTCACGCACATTTCAGAGTAGAATTACTGGCTATAGAATTATATTTCAGAGAAACAGCTATTTAAACTTAGGTCTAACATGTTTCTTAAATATCTAAAAATGTTATTTTTCGGGGGGCTTTAGAAGAGTCAAAAACTTACTCCTATAAACCTGATTCATGAAATCACCAAAACAAATTCCCCCTATCTATCTATCTTAAAAGCTCCACCCCCAAACGCATGAAAACACAAGCACCGCCCCCATCCTGAGTAGACACGCCCCCTACCTGTGATTTGTTGTGTGTTTAGGTGCTGGTGCGCTTACTGCACCTTTAAGTGTTGTTTTCTGAAAATAATGATCAAAATGAAATGAGTTTAGGATTAAAACCAAAAGAAAAAAATGATGATACTGTAAATATTATTTTATGAAGTTTAATAAAGAGTATTGGAGTAGGCTACTTTTCACAATATAATACTATTTCAGTGTTTCTACATTTAGAGTTTGAAGTTTATTACTAAGCAATTGCTTTTGCTAATGCACTGCATTTTTAAAGTCATCAGGATCACTGAGGTTTTCACACTGCATGAATATTAGATCAGAATTAGAATGTCACTGTACACATATACAGTACAATGCACATTGTATACATGTACGGTTAAGATTAAGAGCCTCTTCCTATTCAGTGCAAACATGTAAGAAGTATATTTACAGTACAATAACAATAAATAGGTTACAGTAAGTATCTGGAGTAGCATTCAGCTGCTGCTGTGTTCGCACTGATGGATCGGTGACAAGCGGTTACACACTGCATGACTTTACAACAGGAAAAATCACAGACAACTCTGTCTGGTCTGCAAACTACATTTTGTATAACTCCTCCCTGAACTTCCCGCAGCCTGTATCTTGCTCTCTCATCATTGGCTGCAGGTCATCACCAATGTACGTTTCAGTCAGAACTCACACAGCAGGATTCTGAATCACAGACAGGTCCAGATATGAAGTGTGCTGACTGTTCTCTCAGATTGCTAGAATGCGCATGAATGAGCACCAATGTGTACACTTTATTTTGATAGTCCATTTATACTTTCTACTAACTATAAGTAACTACATGTCAACTAATTCTCGTTAATTTACAACTACATGTCTATAACTTTCAGAGCAGGCTGTTAGGGTAGGTTTAGGGTTAGTAGAATAAGTTGACATATACAGTACTTGCATAGTTTCTGATAGTCAGTATGTATTATGTTGTGGAGCTGTCAGCGAGTGAAATTAATGGGTACAACCATGAACTCAGCATTAGCAAAAACATTCTACATTCTTCAATTATTATTAGTTTTTTTTTTAAATTTCAGTTTTGATAAGATATTTGTTTTTGAAAACCAGACTAAAATATTGAAAAAGAAATCATTTTTGCAGTGTTGTACTTCTGGCTGGTTCTGTGGACTTTCTGGCCTGCAGTGCGATGTCAACTCACAAAACACACAACAGTTAATCAGCAGAGGACGTGGTGAGAAGCAGGTCACGGAACAAGGCTCAAATCAATACCGCATCCAAGGAATGAAAATTAGAGGTCGACGTACACCTAATTTGAGTAATCCTGAGATGTTTTCCATATCGTCTGTCTGGACAGACATGACATACGAGGCTGTAACAGCAGCTAATTGGTGTGTGTGGACAGGATCATGAGTGGCAGATGAACAAAAGCGGCACTCGAGAACATACCCTAGAGAGGCCTGCAGGTTTTGAAGAGCCTGCTCTGAGGTTTGGCAAGGCTGATTAGGGGTTATGACATCCAGACAAAGTCTAAGCCTGCAGGTTTGGATGAGTGATAGCAGACCAAACAGGCTTGACTCATGCTAATCTGGGATCTTCAGAAACATTCTTCTGTTACAGTAGATGTTTAGCTGCCACAGATCCAGAGTTGCCATTCTGACTTGAAGGAATTTTAAATTACAGTTCCAATTAAATTTATTTGTTTAGTGCTTTTTACAATAAACATAATTTTAAAGCAGCTTTACAAGCATTAAATAGAGGTTGGTTTTGTACCAAAATGAGATAATGGTCTATTAATAGATCTAAGTATTGGTTGGTTTGTTCCATCAAGAGCTTTACATTTTGGTTGATTTGTTCCATTAATGAACTTAAATGTAGGTTGGTTTGGTCCATTATTATATTCTAAAATAGGTCAGTTTTGATCTGTTAATATATTTAAGTCCAGGGCAGACCTGGTTTTAATAATGTGAATGTTTAAAAGTTTGGTCAGTTTGGTTCCAATAGAGGTCGCTCGGTTATGGACTGTTAATAGATTTAAATATTAATTGGTTTTATTCCATAGGGTAAATTAAATATTGAACACATATTGTTCTATTATTACATTTAAGTGTTGTTGGTTTTAGTCTATTAATAGATTTAAATATAGCTCAGTTTTGGAATATTATCCCCCAGTTTCACAGACAAGGCTTAAGCTAGTCCCAGACTAAATTGCAAGTTTGAGCTGTCTCAGATTAAAATATCTTGCTCTGACAAATCATAAAACATGTCATTGTTCTATGTTAAGGTGCATACCTGTAATATTTTCTTATAAGGCATTTTTGTAAAAGTTGCTTAAATATCTTAATTTAACTAATGCTTAGTCCTGGCTTGAGCTAAGCCCCGTTTGTCAAAACGGGCCTAACTAAGAGATTTAAATAGCTGATGGTTTTATTCAAAGCAAGAGTAAACGATTCTCAAAAAGTATTAATGAAAAGATTGGATGGTGCAGTTGATTCCTGGGCAAATGTCTATAGGTTCCAAAAATGGTTGGTTTTATTGTAAGCAAGAGTAAACAATTAGCAGAAAGCATGTGCAAAGATAAGATTGCTAATCTTAAGTGAACACTAGCAAGAGAAAGCTGAGTTGTGTGACTGTGTTAAATTGCACATCAGTTCCTTTTCTTGTTATTCAAACTCTTTCATTCCAAGTTTAATGCAACACTGAAACAAGCATAAAATCACCAAACAGACCACGTTTTTAAAATAAAAAGCATGTATGTGATGTTATGCAGTTGCATGGTTGCAAATAAGTGAGTTTTGGTGCATTGTGGGTGATTGCTCATGTGCATGTATCTGCACGCGTGTGAACATGAGTTGATTTAATGGTTGAATAAGCTAAGCTAGCAAACAGTTTCATGTTACGCCCCCTAAAATAAGACTTTCCGCTGGCTTTTATAAGAGGTTAAATGATGATATAGTGGAGATGAACTCATGGCTCAGGCATGTTTCTGCGGTAGTTGGTTTTAATGCATACTTGAATGTGCTCTCTGAAAACCACCCAATACGACAGCGTTAACCTAGAATGCACATCTGTTTAGACACCGTTGTCAGAATGGATCGACAGTGTTTCATGTTCTGACGCAATGCAATGGCTTTCAAACCATTAGAGCTCTTACCTATTACAGAAGCTTTGGAAAACTGGTCCATGATCTCATATCTTTAAAACAGAAAGTTGAACACAGGTTCAGTAATATTGTTTGTGCTGGACAGCTTTCAGTTGGATGGCAACAGTGGTGCCTGCCACAGTTAAGAATTTAATAATCGATATAGTCATCTTCCCGCATGAGGAACATAAACCATCCACGAACCCCGCTTTAGCATGCTCAATGCCCAGGCGTGTTAAACAGCATTCGTGACGCCAGGTAACAGCCACATCCAACAGCGCACGGTTGGTAAGACATTCCTCATTAAAGGAAGCGCCTTTAAAAAGACGTACCATCCATGAGCCGACTCTTTTAGGCTATGCTCTTTTGTGAAGAGGCTGAAGCAAAAAGGGAAGATGGACGCTCGGTAAACAAATCCAGATAGTGCATAACAAATGTCACCGCAACTCGACTGGAACCACTGTCGCTGCAATGCCGTAACACCAGCCTTTCTTCGTCAATCCCAAGAGTAGAATGGTTCAGGAACGTTTGCATGAACTGCTCGGCTCCGAAGCGAAAAGCTAATGAACGCTAGATCTGCTGACCTACTTGTACTGTACTCACGCTGCAATTGGGTTCAGCTGATCCTGATCAGCGTATGCCAATGAAATCCATTGTAATACGTGTAATACGTGTCTACATACACGCAGAGTAGTTTGGACATCTCCAGGCGAGATTCCTATTCGTCAGTCACCCACGTGACGTCAAAGTGACCGACTGGAAGGGAACAGATGGTACGTTATGTGAGTATGGTACATCCACAGTACTGTTTCATGATCTGTAATATCTGTAGCAGCACCTTTTAACGCTCTGGCCTTTTGTCACTCTCTCGTGTCTCATTATTCCTCGCATGCAGACTGTTACGCAACTCATGCACACAACATCGCTATTTACATTTTTTTATACCATCTTTATTGCTTGCCGAATGGGACGGCTCCAACAGCTGGACGGCCTCTGGAATACTTTTCGAGCCAGATATGTGAACATGGCCCATGGTTATGTTTTCCACTCATTAAAAACAAGAGCTCACTCGTCATAAATCCAGTGTCATCTCAGTGCTGCTCATGTCTAGAGGTCCAGGAACCTTGGTGGGCTCTTTTCCATCAGCGTAGCGTATTTGAAACCAACAGGTTATCCAGGTCTGTCTCAAGCATGTTTATGTAGTGCCCTAAGGACTGCCGTCACTTGATAAGCATTTTTCAGCTTTCTCATAAATCAACATCTTTTCCTCTTGAGAAGCACTGGAGCATTGGACAGCAGGGGCCCTATTTATAAAGATATGCACACAGTTCATCTTTAATTCAAGTGCAGTGTATAAGAACATCAACACCAAACACCTGACACCATGCATCATTTTCTGGCTATATGAGTCCTGATTCCTTCACTTCTAATGCTCTGATGTGCATCAACATTATCTATGTGTCTGATGGTGAGCTTGAGTCAGTTATGTTTCATTAATGGAGCATTAATAAACCAGCCTCAATAGTTAGGTTAGTATGAAAGAGCAATAAAAAAAAGTCATGCTTTGATGATAAAAGCCAAATTATGAGTCACTATATTTGATACAAACCAAAATTATAAGATAGAAAGTCAAGATAATAACATCAAAAATTATAAACAATATATAAAAGTAACAAAAACATGATTAGCTGTTACGTCAATTACAAAATAAAGTGTATATTATTATGAGATACTATGTCATGATATTGACATTTTAAAAACGCATTGATAAAATTCTAAAATGTCAAAATTCTCAACAGAAAAATCGTAACTGATCAAAGAAATAAAAAAGTATGAGATGTTACATTATAATTATGACTTTAAAGGTTTTAGATTAAGTGAAATAAAAAGTCACAATTACAACCGATAAATTATAATTAAAACTAAGCAATAAGTATTAATAATGAAATAAGAGATACTAAGTTAAAATGAAATGACGAGGCACTAAATCATAATTACTGTACAAGTGGAAACTGAGATATGATTCAAGTTGTAATGATTAAGTTTAAACTTTTTATCTCATAATTATGGTTTATCAGGACATTTATTTAAATACATGCTTATATTTATTTTAATACATGCTTAACTGGTTTTTAACTAGTCTCCTGATTGATTAACCTTTCGTGCTCATGTACAGTCGCTCCCCCCTTCAGTAAATCAGACTAAACTGCTTTAAGACTTGTTATGGGAACTAGAAATTACAGACAAAATCAAATCTGGAAATTGAGTCTTTGAAGCGACATGGTGTGATGGCGGCGCCCTGGTGTTCTAGTCTGCTGAGACCACAGATGGGAATAGACTTCAGCCTCAGAAAACTTTGCATAACCTTTTTCCTTGTGATTCACCCGTGCCCACCGACCCGAGTTTCCAGGCACAGCAAAGGAGCTTTGGTTACAGTGAAACATGTGGATCAACTGTGGTGAACTTGATGCAATAATAAAGGCAGGAGGAGGTGCGCCAACCCAAAAATAGAAAACATGATTAAAACAACGATGCAGAGAACGTTTGCCATCTCACTGAAGAATTAGACTTTTCCTAATGGAAAAAGTGAGGGGAACGTAACAAGAAGAATCAAACGTGTATCTTTTTCATTCATTCATTCATTCACATTCCCTTTAAGGGTTATTTTGTGGCATAGAAGATGGTCACCTGTGTCTGTTGTGAACCAGGAAGAGCCCATGGCAACGCTTCAGGTTTGGGCATGAAAAATTCTTGCCCTGCAGTCAAACAGCTTATGTAAGAGTGAGAATAAACACAGATGTGATGCTGTAGCTTCTTATATTCCACATCACTGCTTTGACTTTATTCACAAGAAGAATTAAATTAGGAGTACTCTTGCGTTTATGCTGCATTCACATCATGAGGGTATTACCATAATTACATATTTCTACTGGACACGGAAATGTTCATAATGCCAAAATGGATTTATTTGCGAAATTTACATTGCTGATGCCAAAATAAAACGCTTTTTATTTATTAATTATTTGCAAAATCTGAAAAAAAATCTGAAAGTGCATTAGGTTGCATAAGCTGTAATAAAATGATATATCAAACAGATATATGTGCAAATAGCTACATAATGCTTTCATTTAGTTGTAGTCAAATAAATTATACTTAATTGAATTGTGCACAGTGGTTCCACATGTTGAAAATAATGTTTCATAACATAACTTAAATAGCATGTGTGTTACAGTAGAATGTGAGTTGAGTAACCCCCAGATACAATTAGACATGGCAGAGCGTGCATTTGCAAGCTCATTTGATTTATTTTTCTGCATTGCATTGGATGAGCAATACATATATATGTAAACATTTTTAATATTATCTCCCTATATATACACACATAGTGGATTTACGTCACTTATTTGTGTTTCTCTTTACATTTTAAAATACAGAAGGCAGTGTACAGTGTTAACTGAACAGTAGGACACTAATATTCCATTCTGAACATAATTCCATTCAGAACCTTCACTCTGTTCCCGTTATGCACGGCATCTCCTTCCAGCGTCCTGCGTAACCATTCCAAAATAACATGAGCTCATTTTTCAGCTATGAGGGAAAGACTGTTTCATATGATGAGAAAGTCACGCTAGCGTAGACACCAGGGTGTGTGTCGCCACTAGATGTCAGGCTGGTTGTGTAAAGAAAACCTTTTTCTTTTGGAAAGGTTATGCAGAACAGGGCTGCATATTGTTTCCCTCATAATATCATCTTTTCTTTCTTGCCTCTCTGTCGGTCTGTCTGCGTCTTTTGCTAGAACATTCTAACAGGCTCGTCAGGGAAAGGAGGATATGTTTCCACTGCCACATTTCACCCCAGATCAACCGCGTCTGGAAACTCAATAACTCACATAAAGAGGCAGTGAGTCAGAGAACTAGAACCATGCCTCCCTACAGCTACCTATACTGCTAAAAAAGTCCTGCGTTTATGGCCATTATTAGTGGTGTTCGTTAAAGCAAGCATTGCTATTATTGCTCATAGTTTGGGTTAGTGATCTAATAAAGCGTAAAGACATTAAATCAAAGACATGAAATCATACAAGTGTGCCGTCACTCTTTTATAAGATTGCATATGTAATTTTGGTCTGGTGGTGAGCAAGAATTCTTTCAGGTTTGTCCTGCTTTTAAAGGTGAGACGCAACCTACACTGTAAACAATGACCATGATGCTACAGTAAATGCCTGTTAAATTGTTAATGGTAAATCCAAGTAAAAATCCTTCTATATATGTTAATACGCTGCTTGTGATGGGCTTTGTCACTTTCTCATCACTTCCTGCATTTGGTGCTCATAAGTATATTTCAAAGCTACAAAACAGATTACAGTACTTTAATAGTTTGGTATATTAATATTATATCAGTTAATGAAATTACAGTATTTAACCATAAATCTTACTTGAAACCGTAAAACCTAATATGCTGTCATCACATTTTTTCAGGCAAATTCTGGCAACCACAGCTGCTGTTGTTTCACTGTAAATTTGACTGATTTTTCAAGATTTCTCCTGATCATCCTCTAAAGAAGGATTACATGGAGATGGATCTTGTATTATTCATATTCTTTCATATAAAAAAATTACAATTTACCTATAGATACATCACAAGCAATGGAAGAAAGATGGGGAAAGTGTTTGTAAATTTAACCTAAATTTAGCTGTAAAACCTAAAATATTGTTACCATATTTTCACGGTCAAAATCTGGCAACCACACCTGCCATTTTTCTACCATAAAGTTTAGAGATTTTTTTTTTTTTACAGTGATATCTAAATACCAGAATATTACTTAGACCAGTAGCCAGTGCATTAAGAACTACTTTGAAAACTTAGCAACATCATAACTGAAACTCCAACACACAACTGTAGGCATTTAATGTAGCTGTCATACATCATACAATTACTATATTCCACACAATTCAGTATCTCAGATGAAATAGTGGAATCCTTCAGTGAGAATAATGACAGTCTTCCAGGGACGATTACACACACGTCACCTTTCTGCATGACTTCATTTGTCAAAAAATGAAATTAATATAAAGCCTGTTTTATGCATTAGATACTTTAAGTATAACCCAGCGTCGTTGTAATTTGTAGGTCTTTGGAGCTCCTCGTGATTTCTCATGGAAAAGGGAGTTATTGGAAAAAATAACAGACAGCGGAGAACTTACTGAGGAACTGAGGAATTACATCTCAGAAACGTCTTGTCCCACATGGAAAAACTATTTTGGATGGATGCGTGTCGGTTCATCAGCATGCTTTGTGGGTTATGCAAATGCCTGGACTTTCCCGTAATGGGAAGAGAGGGAACTCTGGCTGTGAACTGACGTTCTCCACGTCTGTCTTTGTTCTGTATATTTGATGCTCCTTCACGAAAGGACTGTGGGATAGTGCATGAAAAGTATGTTCAAATTTTTTCTTCAGGGAGGAGGTTAGAAACCAGAGAGCAGGAAACCTGTGTCTTCATGTTTTGCTCTTTGGTGTTTGATTACGTGAGTCCAGTCAAGATTTAATACATTTCATGAGGGGACTTTATGTAATGATCAGCATTTCAAACCCTTGTATACTCAATTATTGCATAATTAGCAATTACATGTACTTTTGGCAGTCACTTTGATCTGAAATGGTTTATTGTACATTGCATTCAAGCTACACAACTCGAATCGAACCCAAGGCCTCAGTGTTGCTAGCACCATGTTGCACTGTTTGAGCTTCAGGAAGACATTTCTTATTCTTGAAAAAAATCACAACTGACCATGCTTCCGGATCATTATTGCAGTCTGGTATACATTGTCTCATGCAATGTGCTCATTTGTATATATATGCTGTACATTTATGTAGTAATGTATCCGGTAATTCCATGCATATAAATATTGTGCGTATTGTATACGTACCGGAAAAATATTAGGAGTAGTATGTTATTCTGAACATTCAGCATGTGTAACTGGCACTTCATTCCCACTACAACATCTGATGTTTAGACTTGTTTAGTGTGTGTGAGTGTATATCAGAGAGGGTTGTCTTTGTTTGGAAAGCTGCAGGTTTGGATGTGATTAGTCATGTGGTGCAAATATAGGCTCTTTAATGGCCTTAAAAGTTAATAGTAAAAAAAAAAGTTATTTTAAGAATTAATGGGTTGGGATGGGATGCCGGCAAAAAAATAAATAAAATAAAATATATATATATAAATAAATGAAAGTCTTGAGGCTAATGTCAATATGTCATTTTAATCTTTTCTGTCAATTAGTTTGATATCAATTCAGCTCTCACAGTTGGTTTGATTGTTTCCAGTATTGTGTTATTGCTTGTCCATTACTACAGTAATTGTTCCATTATTATACATAATTACGATTTTTCTTATGTATTTCATTTACATATTTTGTGTCACTCTACACTCTCTTAATTCTGACATGATAAAATACGTTAAACTCAATTAATTTTAAGGTAAAATAAACCCCTTATTTGATTTGGCTCCTGATTATTGTCTTAAAGAAAGCTGTGCAGCATTATACCCTTTGGGTTATATGGATATATAACAATATTATTCAAATTCTTTCATATAAAAAAAATGTACACATAGGCTAGTCTTCACCTCCCATTAACTTTATAGAAACCCGTAGAAACATCACAAGCAATGGAAGAAAGCTGGGGGAAGTGTTTGAAAAACCTTGTTTGAAAACCGTAGTTATTTCGCTATTCCCTTTGGTTCAACAGAAATTACATAATATTTATCTCTAGCCCTGCTTGTGGGTGTGATATATGAGTGTGCTAGTTTCTGCTTCATTGTATATGATTGTACGACTAGCATTTGAGTATCTCTGGAAATATATTCCATGCGGTTAGCTTGGATTCCCTTGTGCATATCTGTTTGTTCAATATTTTCTTTTCGGGTGTATGGAGTGATATTTTCCGTAGCTTTCTAGTAGTAGCTCAGAAGGCTTCCATCATTGGCTGTCTGCCAAACGCATCACTCTTGACAGGAAGAGAATATCTGCGGTTCAGCTGTCGTCTTCTAGACATAACATACTCTCGCTCAGATCTGTCTGATTGAGGTCAGTCAATAGGCCACGGTGACTTCATAGGAGTTCAGGGTTTCTTTACCGCCCCTGGAGACGCCTGCCGCGCATCACACACTTGAAGCGCTGAAAGCTCAAGCCTCCCCCTTTATAAACACTCATTACAGAGATCTAGCCACTGGCTGTTTCTCAGTCTGTTTCTAATGTAGAGCGGTTGTGGTTAATAATATGCATTGTTCTGCACAACTCTTGTGGCTTGTGGACTCACCTTACTGATATTTTTATCATATGCAAGCATTTTTCTGCTGCTCTTGAAGTTGCAAAAATTTAACTTTCAAAACCAAAGAGAAATTCTTTAAAAATGTTATGACTTGTCAACATCCACCTAAAATGGCTTGTTTAAACACACCCCCACTTTTCTATGTCACAGGGTTTATTTTTAAAAACTGCCCAAATGTTTACACAAAGAAAGAAGGCGGAGCTATTATTCTGTCTGTAGTGTTGCTGCGGGCGCCATGTTCTGGA
>JAUCNO010000386.1:2198043-2210768 GCA_032353835.1 Enteromius viviparus | reverse complement strand
GGTAGGCCTATATGTGGTGGTGGGCCGGCTGGACCATAAAATGCCAGGGCCGATTTTTACTCCCAGTCCAGCCCTGGGTGGGAATGAAGGCAAACATCATGAAAGAAACCATAAAATAACAATTCACATGAATGCAGAGAATTTCTGTGCCATTAAAGCAGGACCTTCCCCATTTACTGAGCAGTTTCGCAGATCTACTGTGGTATTGCTTGTTTTGAAGTGCATTTAAGATTTCACAAAATCTGTAGTTAAATTAATGGGCCACCTAATCAGTCGCACAATATTACAAAAGTCCTAAAACCATTACGAGTGAAGTTGCTTTCTCATTAATGTGAACTAAAAATGATGTCATATTATCATTTATGGCTAATGCAAAAGACACCGGGCAAATTTATTACACCAGAGACAATAGGGCGTGTATATTGATCTTAAAGTATTTTACAATCTCCGTTTATTGCAGTATTATTGTTGATTGCAAAATTGTTGGCAATACGTCATCTGTGGTGTTCTGAACACACTTTAATCAACCGTTAACATGCGTAATACGAGGTAATGAATTTTTATGCCTAAAGCCTTCAAGGAAGAATATGAGTGCCCCATGAGCTTTAATGGTTTCCTAAAACTATTATTTTTCATTGTAGTAGAACTGCATAAAGCATTGCATAAGCTCAAAAAAAAACCCAACATAAACAGGACAACTAAAAACATATGCAGCACTAAAACCTGCTGTTAGTCTGGGTTACGTTAAATCATGATAGCTTGTCTAATCTAGACTGGAGAAACTGTATCAACAGCTTTACAACTGAAGTTTATCCTCGAATTTTGTTACTGGCAAATCAGGTCAGAATTGATTGTTCAATTGCAGTGATTTTGCATTGCCAAACTCAAGCTGCTATTTCAAAAGAACAGGCTTTTATACTGAGGGTAAACTTTAACAAACTGCATGTCACAATCTGTTAAATACTCATATGCAAACAAAATCTATCGAATAGACCTGACAAATACAAATTTGTTTCATTTGTGTCTTTCTGCTTAGCTACTGACATGGCGGAACAGTTTGATGTTAGATTTTATTTGCTCGACATACTCACCCTAAGGGCATCCAAGATGCAGATGAGTCTGAAGAAATGTAGCACTCTATCACTGTCTCAGCAATGGATGTGAATGGGTGCCGTCAGAATGAGAGTTCAAACAGCTGATAAAAACATCACAATAATCCACACCACTCCAGTCCATCAATTAACATCTGGAGAAGATAAAATCTGTGTGTTTGTAAGATACAAATCCACCATTCATTTCATTTTGTTTGGTTAAAATATGAATCCTCTATATCCTCTATATAATACAGAACAGCAAAATCAGGTTCTGCGTCATGATTTTTTTAAAAGATGTTAATATTCCAAGTCTTCTGTTGCAAAAAGATTGATTTGTGAGAGGAACAGACGTGGTGGTCGCTGTCTCCGTCTTCTGTGTACTTCCTGTCCGTGAAAAAATGCCGCTTCAAGAATCCTTACGTCAACGTTGGTTGTCATTGGCTCTTGTGTATCTCGTGATCGATTGCGTCATGCTACCATACGTGATGTTTTCTGAATGAGATGACAGCGCGTGAACGGAGCGGATCATTTTTAGTGATTAAAACCTTGTGTTTTACTCTCTTCTTCACATAAAGACTTCGTTATGGCTTCAGAAGACTTGGAATGTGACACGATTTGTTTCTAATGTATTTATACTGCTTGTTTATGTTTAGTTTGTGCAATAAATACCTGTACTGTAACTGCATTTGCCTGTGTGTGTGTCTATTATTGTTAAGAGGTGGATAGGTTTAAGGTAGGGGTGGGGTTTGGTGCTCCAATAAAACAAAAAAAATATATATACAATAAATGCAAAAAAAAAGGGAAACCTTGAGAAAACAAAAGCACAAGCGCAAAATGTGACAAGTTGGCGTGAGACTGTGTTGGTTGATCACATTGTGATCTTCCACATTACAGACACCAGTCAACCTCGAATAAAGAACACAAAATCCTCAGTGATTTTAAAAAAGAACATTGTGTCATGAACCATTCCTTGTTTTTGCAGAAAAACAAAAGGATGCATTTGAGGCGTAATGCATGTGGCCAACTGTTAAACGCGGTGAGAGCTCAGTACGGTTATAGGCAGATACCTTATAGCTCTCATTATGTCGAATGATTGCCGTGTACGCTTGTGTAATGGCCTCAAATGAATATGAGGTCATTTTTATAAGACCAGCTGCATCCTACATTATGAACAGTATTCCCATATGATGTTGAAGAGTTGTTGCAGAAACGCCTTCAATCACTCACCACATCTAAACGTCACTGAACCTTTATGAGAAGACCTTCAGCACTAGCTAGATTGATAGCCATGCAACTTTTGGCGTGCAGCAGATTAGGTTTTGTAGTATGTTGAGTTGTTTGTCATTTTTCTTATTTTGCTAAAAAAACATTAGTAATCCTCGAAATTTAAAGGGCCAGCCAGTGGTGTGATAAATGAGTTGATCAGGGGTCAAAAATGATGCAGCTTGCCCACCAGATGCAAATTCAATCACTGCTATTATATAAAACCTCTTGAAGGGATCTTTTGCAGGGAGGGTAGAAAGATTTACATTTACTTAAGAGAGTTTAAACTCCCTGTAATGCATCAAACGAAGCCTCACAGCTGGCCGTGTTCTGAGGCTGAGCACTTTGAGGTGGATTATCAGAGCTCTTTAATCAGGCCAGCACACAAATCTTGTCCGTCGCTCTCCTTAACCTCCTACTTCTCTTGCAGGGGCCGTTTTTCTTGCTGTTTTATAGAAGAAGGGGCATTCCTGGTGGTTGTGCTGCTGGGATTGTTTCTGCTCGAGTGATGAATACGGAGATATTCAGGTGACGGGTCACTTAAGCTTTAGTTTTCATGCAATTTCTTACTGACTTCTGCTCACTTTGTTACTGCATATAATCTCATCAATAATCTCCACGTTAGAACTATATTCTTTGTTTTTTTCTTATTGGGATGGATGAATAAGGGACTTTTGTTCTTGTTTTCCCTCCTATTTATATTCCTGTGAAACAGAAAGCCAGGGCTGAATAATTGTTATGTTCATAATCACCCTGGACTGCCCCATTTTGTGAATAACAACGAAAATATACTTCTGAGATATTTCACTCATAAGAATTTGATTATGACAAGTATTTTTTTTTTTCCAAAACATGTTCAGTTGTTTGATTTCTATTGTTTTTTTAACATTCACAAAAGCTCTTTATTACACAGCTATTACAAGCTAGTTAGTTGGAGGTTGGGGTGATTTTGCCAAGTAAAACATTTTAGATCAACATCTTTTGTTGATACTGGATCAACATCACTGTCAAAAAATATAAACTTACCTTAATCCCTACCCCTAAACCTAACCCTACCCACAATGTATGCCTAAAATCATTGGGAAATGATCATAAGCCTAAAATATATATTTCCAGAAATATTATTCCTTAAATCTGATTGGTTAATTGATCCAGGAACATCTTGTACTTGGTGAAATCACTCTCACCATTGCAAGTATAACATAAATGCAAGCAAAAAGAAACTATGCTTTGACCGGAAATTTACTCGTAATACTTTACTTAGAAGTACTTTTAAAAAACAAGTACTTCTATACTTTCACGTAAGTAAAAATTTTTGTTGACAACTTTTACTTGTAATGGAGTAATATCTGTCCAGTAGTGTCTATCTATACTTTCACTCAAGTAATGGGTTTTTTGTACTTTGTCCACCTCTGGTAACTACATGTCTACTAGCTCTCAGAGTAGACTGGTTTATCGTTAGTAGAATAAGTTACTTGATAGTAAGTATGAAATACTGCACAGTAAATCCTAATAAGTTCAGCTTAGAAAAACTTTGGAAACCGATTGCCTTATTTTTGCAAAGCAAACTTAACAAGAAAACTGAAGTTAACTTAATAATTAGCTGCAAGTAAAGAAATCAAACACAACCTAAGTAAATTGAATTACAAACAGGAAGTTAGATTAACTTAAATTCTAGTTAACATACTCTAGAATATTTATTAAACTTACTTAAGTTTTTAAAGTAATCCTTTATTTCATTAACTTATAGTAACTAAGAAAAAGAATTCAGCTAGTGAAATTTAACAGACATGGGGACATTTTTCTTCTTCTTCTGTTGTTGTTATGTTGTGCATTAGCAATAAATGAGCACACTGCTGCCTCTCACTGCTTTATTAGTGTCATTGGTCTCTTTTAATATTTTAAGTAAGTGTCACTCAAAGCAAGTAAGTAAATGGGTTTATTTGCCTTGAAAGTTGCTCTAACTTGGTAAAACCTAGTAAGTAAAACAACTAAGTACAGCATACTAACTATAACTAAGTAAAGTGAACTATTCGGTTTTACAGTGTGTATGCTGTGAACTCATCAAAATAAAGTGTTAGAAGATATTAATCAGACAATTTACTGCTAGCTGACATGGAGGTGCTATTAGTAGAATATCTAAAGTGGACTATAGAAAGAAAGTGTCGCCCAAATTGAGTCTTTATCGTAGTAAAATCAACCAACTTGGCACCAAAATAAAAGCAGTGTTTGCATTGTGAAACAGGCTCTAAAGTCTTTTAGGATATTTCCCCATGACTTTGAGTTCACAAATGGCCCAAGTGTGTTATTATATGGAGGTATGGAAAGGATCTGTGCGTTTCAGATGCACAGCATAACTGTTTCCTTCTAACATGAGTGAAATCCTGGGAAACTACCTATATCCTTTTTTTTTTTCTTTTTGTTTGTTCAATTGTTACGAAGGTTTGCCAATAGCTTCAAGGCAAAACCATGCATTCTCCACAAATATCCCTAAGCCAAGAAATAAAACATGATAATCAGTGTATTTCAAGCCATGTACTCATTAAAATTTATACAGCAGATGTATGGTTTTATGAGTTTTGGAGCATGAAAGATACAGACACACACATACACACACTTAAATACTGCAAATGCCACTGTTGCTCTTAAGCTGGCTTTGGCCTTTTGCTATGTTTACTAGTTCACATATATTAAACGGCTTAATTACTGTATTCTCGTGCGTCAAACAAATCACTTTTATGAGAAGCAAATTCTCGACGTGAAAACGACGAGGATTATAACATGGAGTTTTTTGTGTTACTGTAAGCACTCAGAAGTCTAATTCACCCAAACGTTCACACGTTATGGAGGAAAGACATTAAACCCACATACAGTAACCCTGCTGTTTCACAGATTTCACACACCGTTTTTACTAAAAGGCCCATTTAACTTGATAAAAATGAATCTGTTCTGTCACTGCTCTTGTTTAGAGAATATGTTTTCAATTAAAGCATGCAGCATTAAATGCATCATTTAAATCGTTGCTTTTACACATGTCTAGTTTGGCGCCACTGAAGCGTTGATGATTATGGAAGTGCTCGATGTTGACGTGTCCTGCCTTTTGCTTAAAGAGTAGTTTGAATGTTAGGGTGGAGACTTCTGAGGCCTTGCTTAAATGTGCAGAAACCATCCTAAAATTGATCCTATGATCATCTCTCAGATATGCATGTGGTTCATACAGTAGAATAAACTCATGTGCAGAAAATGCATTATATATATATATATATATATGTGTGTGTGTGTGTGTGTTTGTGAAATCTATTAATCACAAGTGATGTTGAACTTGTGGGCAAATGAATAGTTTCAGCTCTATTCCTTGAATATGACTCCTAATTATTAATGTCATTAACATGCAGAAGGTGAGTTTATTTATGAAGTAGTCTCGCATAGCCAGACCTTCAGACTGACGGCTGAAGGTCTGGAATTCATAGACGCTTTCTTTGGTCAAGGCCCGCCCATAAGGCCATTTGACCGACATGTCAAACAACCAATCACAGTTCGTTTCATTCAGCGTTTCGGGGCATGGAAATGTCCCCACAACAACAGAACGGCATGCAACAATTCAGTCAGCATAGAAAATCCCGATGAGATGCTCACGGTACACATCTGTTTGAAGCACATCTAACACCCACAAGCAATTCTGGAACCGAACCGAACACAATACCGAATCGGCCAGCTGCGATGTGTGCGATGATGCGTCTGTTGTTTCATGTTTGCCCACGTGGCTGATATCCCCTTCTCAGTTACAGAAGATACTTCCATGATCTTCCTGGACATCTCTTAAATATTCTATGCTGTGAACCTCACATACTTTTGAGAATCCAGAGAATTCTACCAATCATTTGATGACTTCGACATTCCTGAAGGGTTTAAGAGTACCATATGCATCAGACGTTTAGCCAACGCTCCGTGGACGTGACGTCTGAGGCTGAGACTATTTATGAAGTGACAAATTACTTTTTATCTCACAATTCTTTTTCCTCAAAACTTTTCCTCTTGCAGTTGCATAATGTAAATTCACAATTGTGAGTTTTTGGAATTCTGACATATCTATAATAATTTTATATCACATAATTTTGACTACATAGCTTGTAATTATAGGCTTTATACTCTTAGTTTTTTGCTAAGAGTGAATTTTGGGCCAAATATTCTTAAATTAAAAAACTTTTACTAGATAAAAGGTTTTTACTCTTGTTTCCAGGTGACAAATTAAGTGCATTTTACTTAAAACATGTAAAATTATCTGTCAGTGTGGTAAGTACAGTAAAATATATTTTTTTATGAAATGGTAAGCAATATTTTATTAAAATTTTATTGAAAAATCTTAATATATAGTAATGGAGACTTCATAAAACAAATCCTGAACATAGAACATAGAGACAGACAAACAATGAACAAGGTTTGGACTGGAGTGCCCTCTGTAGGCTTCTGCAGGGAACTCCAGTGCAGATTGTGACAATAATATTCAATATGCATATTTAAGACTAAAACTTTGCAGAGGTTTTTCAGCAGGTAAAATGGCTTTTAGTTTGTACAAATCTTCTGCTTGAGGTAAAAGTGTTGTTTTGCTGTGAAATATTTACTATTTTATAAAGTAAATTTAAGAAAACTTTATATTCTGTTGTTAATAATATTTTAAGATGAACACTTACTAGACTGAAGCAGCTTAGGTTTACTTGAGTATCCATACATATTTCTTTAGAGAAAAACATTGTTTAAATAGAAACATTTTACCCGACAAACAAAATAAGCATAATTTCTTGGTGGATTTTAGACTGTTGAAATTCATTATGACTAGTAGATTGTGAGGACGCTTTTGTGCGCATAAATATACTTTAAGATATGACACGATGAAGGCTTGGGAATGAACAGAGTAGGCACGATTCTCAGAGACCTAATGATTCTGCTATCACTAAAGTTAACACGTTGGGTATGGGACAGACTAAGTAAACTATATTCTTTGCAAAAAACAAGCAGTAGGCGGCTGGCAAAGAAAATATGCTCCTTGCTACCGCTAAGTAATTATCGGACTGGCGAGTTTATGTTACTTTTGGCCATATAAATATCATCATCTGCAATATTTTTGCTTTGCTTTAAATAAAATACTTTTTATTGTTATATAGTCCTCTAAGTGTGAGCCCCAAATATTTACTAATGCTATAGAAATATGATGCTTATCATATCATAAGTTGTACATATTTAATGTTTTCCAATCAGAAAGTGCAGTCAGGATTGCTAATGTTTTTCTGAGCTGTTTCAGAGGGTTTGTGTATTTTGCAGTGCTCTGATTAAAGCCGTTGAAGTTTGGCACAGAAATAAAGTTCAGTCCTCAACTACAGAAAGCGTGGCTTAAGAAAAGCACCATAAACTCTCATGTAACTGCACTACTTTCAACTTTTGTTATTTTTAGATGTTATTGGGAGTCCTCTTAACAAACTATATAGTTTTAGTTCCCTTTACTTTGTCTCCACATCCAAAGATCCAAGTTCTTCTTGTATTTTAAGCAAGTCTATGTACGGAAAGCCCTTTCTTAGAACAGCTTAAACTGATGCATTTCTGTGCAGAAATTTGGCCGAAGATGAAAGATTCTGGTCAAGACAAGGAAGTGAAATGTGAAACCGATGCTGTTTAAGGATGTGTTGCTATGTTTATAAAATATTTTATTGATAACAGTCCAGAAGTTATGAACGCTCTTACAGTTTTTCTCAATTTGCCCACTCTGAACATCACATTATCAAAACAGTTAACAGACAGAATAAAACTGAAGCTCAATGGCCAAAATAACTCATTTTGTTAGCAAAATGCTCCAACTCTCACAAAACATTAAAAACATGCAACATAAGCAAATATTTCCATCAAACACCACAACTTGTGGTCAAATTAATTTATTCTTTCAATCAATCATTACACGATGGACAACAAAATACAGCCATCAATATGCAATATAATACTTTACAAAATCAAATGAAAACTGAAAACTGAAAAAAAAAACTACCAAAGGAAACTTATTGGTGGAAATACCTTTAAAAAAAAAATATATATATATGCACACACACACACACACACACACACACACAGGTTCTCATCAACATCGCATTGAATGTTTTGTCTTGGGAAATACCTCCTTGCATGGCGTATCCATCCCTGGCAGTTCTCTGCACCTATTGCCAGGCAACCAGAATTCGTTGCCTCCAGGAGAGGCATCTGCTCATATGTACGATGATCATACACGTTCCACCTCCAAGCAGAGAAGAACTCCTCGATTGGGTTCAGAAAATGTGAGTATGCAGGGCGGAATTGCTTCATAATATGAGGCTGTGATGCAAACCATTAATTCACAAGGCTAGAGTGGTGGAAAGCCACATTGTCCCAAATTTTGACATACAGAGTCATGCCAGGCCTCAACAGCCCTCTCTCTTCGGGTGGAATCAGTATTTCTTTCAATGCAAGAAATTTAATGAGGCGTTCTGTATTGTATGGGCCAATAGTTGGTATGTGGCAAAGAACCCCATCATTGGAGATGGCAGCACACATGGTGATACTGGCACCCCTCTCACCTGGTACTGTGACAGTGGCCCTCTGCCCTTTGATGTTCCTCCCGCATCTCCTCACTTTACAGAGGTTGAAGCCGGCTTCATCCACAAAAATGAATTTGTGATGTGTCTCTTCCAGTGTTGCCAGATTGGATAGACGATTTCCAGCCCAAAAGCTCACAAATACCCAAATACACAAACCTGCCCAAATTTTAACTATCAAAACAATGTGATCGAATGTAAATCATAAGAGACATTTTTAATTCCATGAAACAAAATTATGATGACAAATAACATAAACATAATGCTAGATAAATCAGAGAAAATAGATTAAAGAGAATTAGCCTACAAAATATAAAAAATATGCAAGCAGCATACAGTCAAAAAGGCAAAGGGTGCTTGACCACCCGCCCCTTTCCTCCTGGATGCCTAAAGTGCCCTTTTCTTGGGCTTTCTTGTTTTTTTTCGTCAGTGTGTATGTGTGTATGTATCCCTGTCTTTGACCCACAACAATAAAATGTAACTATTCATCTCAATTTTGTTAAATAAACAGATCTGGCTCAGATCAGTCACATGACTGCCATTAACCAATGCTCACTCGTGAAGGCAGAGTGTGCTCGTTATGAGCCGGTTCTGTACCTGGTGCACCATGGGTATTTCTTTAGAGTTTACTTAGTTTTGTGTCATTTAAGCAATACAGTTGAGTTTTTGTATTAGTGATGTTATGTGTGTTTATGTTCAAGTTAGATCGGATGGTTCATTTGCAGCCCTTTTATATAAAAGTGTACAGTTACCGTCATGGAGAGAGGTGTGTAGAGGAGTGACTTGTTGATATTGCCCTTGGTTTTGTAAGCGTTACTTATCTAAGTCGTTATTAATGTGAGTTTGTGTTGTTAAGCATACCATCTGTTTTTTTTTACATTTGAGCACCCGCCCGTTAAACATTTCTGCAGGGTCCTTAATTACTTAACAGTAAGGATACACGGTTCCATTGTTTTTTCTTAACAACACTTTTGCAACATTTCCATTCCAACATTATGATTTGCAAACAAACAAACCCTTCTTGAAGAAATATTGGTACAGTAATGCAATTTGCAAACACTAGTAAAAGCATCACCTAACAGTGACTCAATACAACTTTTACAAAACATCCACAACGCTCTTCACCTTACACTGTGTAAACCAGGGGTAGGCAACATCGGTCCTGCAGTGCCAGTGTCCTGCAGAGTTTCACTCCAACCCTAAACACAACTGAACAAGCTAATCAAGGTCTTTAAGGCTACAGGCAGGTGAGGTTTTTTTCAGGGTTGGAGCTAAACTCTGGAGGACATTGGGACTACTTTATTGCACGTCTACTCCAAACAGATTGTGTAACGACAGATGGCTGTTCACCCCTTACAGGATTATTATCCACAAATAAAAGCTGTCAAATAATAGCAGTTTGCTGGCCTCGTCTTCAATGTATGGAGCAATTGTAGGTGCTACAGTAGGGGGGATGCTTTCCAGCACCGTCAATCTGACAACTTTTACAGTCCTTTCTCACGGTAATGATTTCTGTCAGTGTTCCCCTGTCTAGTTGTGTGAGGACCTCTATTTTGAAATGTTGTGTATTTTATATCCTGTCTAGATCCCCCACTGTTTTAGTGCTTCCTGTGTTCTGCCTCTGCCCCCTTGTTAGTTTCTGTAGAGATGGATCAGCTCCACCCCTTGACTCCACTTTAAAAGCAGTTTGTGTTTGTAGTAAAGTCGCAGAGTATTGAGTGATCTCTTACAAAGCATTTCCCTTTGTTTTTGTTCCTAGTCTTATTTTCTGTGTGATTTATCCGTGTACCGATGTCTTTGCTGATCGACCGACCCTCGCTTGCCATCTGGACTATTTTTACGTTTTGCCTTAACCACACCTGTCTGCTGTCTTCCAACCCTGCCTGTTTAAACCATGACCTTTAATAAAAACCTTTGCAAATGGATCCGCACACCCCTGTCTCCTTCATTACAGAATACTGGGCCACAATAGGAACCAGCAGCTCTTTGAGGAAGGCCCGGCCAGATATAGACACCCCCAGGACAGTATTATCAGTAACCTCAATATATTGAGTCTTGCGCACTAGTTACTTAACAGTGATCATTCAAATTTCATCTTAAGCCTTAAAGGATCTTTTGATAATTAAATAAATACTTGTTACGAAACCAAACACACACACACACACACACACACACACACAGACTTTGAAAGCTGTTTGATTATTATGTAGACCAGAACACTCAAGATTCCTCCCAAAAGTGCCGTTTACACCTTTAATGTTGCTTTTATTTAAATGTATTAAAAAATATATATTATATATAAAAAAAAACATACAAGTTAAAACCCGTCTTTTTCTTTTTATATAAACATATACATTTCACGGTTTGATAAAAAATGCATGATTGTGAAACTTGATTTTCTGTGTAAAAACCTGATGTATCTGAAAAATTGCATACAGATTGGCTTGGTCCCAAATTCTATGACTGTCTATGACATCACAGTATCTCTGTTGCTGCTGACAGTTCTGACTGTTGCTAGGTGATGATGTCACAATGGAAGAACACAATGACACCACTCCATTAGCTCCGATGGACAAACAGCAGATATACACAGATGTCGAACATTAGATTCTAAGACAATGATCAAGGCATTACATTTACAGCAATGTTGTTGACGCTGTACGTTGAACATAATTTCTTACCTTTACTTTTGTTTTCAGTTTTTTTTTTTACGAGATTTTTTTTACTTTCTGATGAAATACCTGTTAAAACATATTTCACACATTCTCTTGTTATCGGAATACTTTAGATATCATTATATTAAAGGTGCTTTAATGTTGCAGGATTTTAGCTCGATTTTATTTTTATCTCAAACTGTATGCATCACCCCTCGGTCATCTTGCTGTCTGCCCTCTGAATACATTGGGAAAAAACCCGCTCTCGAAAGACGACACAGAGGCTGCAATACCGAAAGAAACACTTTGGGCACCACAACAAAAACAAACTTCGGCCAAACAACCGGCAAGAAGAGGTGGGAATCTACAGCTGGATTTTTCCCCTGTCACCTTTGGCTTGATTCCCGGACCTTCTGCATCATGTCTGATCGCAGCTGTTCCGCTTGTGGATCATCGCTCCCGAGGGACGATGACCATGCCGAATGCGTCGCCTGCTTGGGGAGCAGGCACGCGGAAGCCGCCCTCGGTGAGTTGGACTGCGCGATCTGCGAGAACTTCTCGCTGAAGACTTTTCGCGCCAGGCACATGTCCTTTTCAGGACGAGAGCCCAGCCCTCGTGCCCTGCCTTCTCGCAAGAGACACCGGGGCTGAGAGCGGCGCTCCGAGATGGGCGTCTGAGGCCAGTGCGAGGAAGCCGAGTATGGACACCGAACTGTTCCGTGTCCTCAACAAGGCTGTCTCCGAGCTGGGATTGGATTGGTCGCCTCCGGAAGAGCCTTCAAAAAGCAGGCTGGATGAGTGGTTTTTGCCTAGGCACTCACAGACTTCGCGCCAGCTCTCCACTCCCTTCTTCCCGGCGGTCCACGACCAAGTACAGACCTGATAGCAGGACAACCCGTGGGTAAGGATGCCTTGCTCATTTAATTTTTGAAAGGTGTAAGGCGGCTAACGCCCCCTCGCCCTCTCACTGTGCCACCATGGGACCTGCCCACAGTGCTGAATGCCCTCAAAGGCCCACCTTTCGAGCCTCTTCAAACGGCTACAGTGAAGGCACTGACGCTTAAGACTGCTCTGCTACTAGCACTGGCATCTGTTAAGCG
>JAUCNO010000386.1:2180654-2193033 GCA_032353835.1 Enteromius viviparus | reverse complement strand
AGCGCTGGTTATTCACTAACTCCACCCACAATCCCTGCCGGACCTGGGACTCGAACCCACGACCTTTGGGTTACAGGGCCGACTCTCTATCCATTAGGCCACGACTGCCCCCCTAACATATTTATTAGAAGCTGTCACTCTACACATATTTATTAGAAGCTGTCATTTAGTATTAATTTACAAACCTGTACACCACACATGGATAACTGACCACAAACAGAAAATAGAGCTGATTTGCGGCATTTTTATACATTAATATCTTGTGTCTTGCTGTTTTTTGAACAATTAAAATTCCGGCTAAGAGTGTGTTGTAAGGCAAGCATTACTGAACATGTACAGAGTAAAATATTTGATTGAAAACTTGATTAGTAATGCCATACACTACTGCATTACAGCAAAAAGTAATATGTTACTGTAATGTATTACTTTTGTTGTAACACGTTAGCACTGGTTTTAGCATTTCTCTTTGAAACTGTGGCAATATGTTTAGTAATGCACGTAAAAACAAAAAGTGCACAGAGGTACATATTTTTGGGACACCAGGTTAACTATTTCCCTGCCACAGTTGAAGTTTTTACCTACATGAAGAAAAAATTAATTGTATAATGTATACTTTTTAAAAGATAAAAAAAAAAAAAACTTTTTTACGATGGCAAAATAGAACTAATAAAAAATGATAGTAAATATATTTGTATTGTTATACATGTATATATATATAAAAAAATGTATGTTTTTTATTTTTATTTTTTAACGATAATAAAAATAAATGATTCTTGAGCAGCATATTAGAAGGATTTCTGCAGGATCATGAGCTATGATGCTGAAAATGCAGCTATACATCACAGTAATAAATTACATTTTAAATAAAATTCAGATAGAAAACTCTTTTTTTATAATCAAATTAGTGCAGACTTGCTGAGCAGAAGAGAAAATCCTACCGACCCCAAACTTTTGATTTAGATGTTGTAGCATTGAATGGCAGAATTATTCAAATAACAGAGCAGGGCATTATAACCTGGTATATATCCAGACTTTAAATCCAAGAAGAAGTCTGTGCCAACTGGTCGTGCCGACACTTGATGATCAGTAAATCAGTCCGGATTCACGACCCAAGCTGATTCACAATATGAAATAAATCTTAGGTCAGTATTTTGCATTTTTATGACACTGAAATTACACACTTCACCATTAATGTCTTAGATCTTAGACATCTCAAGAGAAAGCTTCACACATTCACGAATCTAAAGTTATGTTTTCTTCCAAGAACATCAAGTGGATATATAGTAGCTTCCATCTAAACTCATATAAATTGCTTTTATGTTTTTTCTGTTGTGCCAAAAAAATGAAGACATCTTTTTGTTTTACCTGACTGATGTGGAGTCATTTATGGTCGTTTGCTGAACTCTTTTCCTCTTCTTTTTAGGCCCTCATCTGTTTGTCTGTGATTTTGCGGGAAAAATAATCCAGATAACTACACACAAACTATAAAAACAGCTAGCCGGAGCACAGCTAAAGAGAAAAGTCACAGTATGCTGAAACATAGATGCTGTGAGTTTCTGTGTGAAGACAGACTCATGTTATATGAAATGCATGAAGGACATAAAGACTATATTTACTTTTAAAGCCACGTTTACACAGTAACATAATCATTTGGGTTTCAGCATTGACAGTCAGATCATAAGCCACATTTCAGCACATCCAATTAAACTAATCAAGGCTGAAAATACAATTTCCACTCCCTTTCCACAGGGAAGGTTCTCTGTTTTCCGTATATCAATTTTGCAGAAACATCTGAATAAAACATCAAATCCTTCATGTCCAGCATGCACTTCACAACCGCTTGTTCTTTACTGAGCATATTGTTTGCTCTCTATCTGTCACTCACAGTCTGCTCATGCATTCAGTCTTTCAGCTGCACGGTCAACCATTAACCTCCCATTTCTGATTTTGTCATCATCAATATTCGGCTACTATGTTGCAGTGGACCTTAAGTTGACCTGGCACGAATCAACTCGCTCGCGCCAGACATTGCAAAATCCCACTGAAATACAAAATCATTTCGGTATTTTGTGTTTACTTTGTCTAGCCTAATATTTACCTAGCCTTCAGAGTCAATGAGAATAATGCATTTTTGCTCCTCAATTTAGAAAAAAAAATTGAGTTTTGCACAATGTATTACATTGTGCCTTTTAAATAAGAGCGAAAACTCTGGCATTGTAAAAACGTAGATTACATCTTTTCATTAAACATTTTAACCAAAGTTAAAATGCATTGTACTATTAGTAGATTTCTTGTTACATCTGAAATTTGAATGCATAGATAAACAATTAACTGATAAATAAGAAAATGCATGAAATATAAAGATGTAATAATGAATGATTAAGTGTTATAATGCAATATACCATAATTATTTAATGGACTAAATTTAATGCATTAAAAATAAACAATATTTTTTAAATTGCATAAAAAAGTGTGTTTTTGTGTGTGTACATTGTATTTATTGTGAAAATATAAATACACACACATGCCTGTATATATTTGACAAAAATGTGTTACTTTTATATATATATATATATATATATATATATATATATATGGTATGAATATAAATATATACAAGTACATACATGTAAATAATTACAGCAATACGTACTGTGTGTGTCTTTATATGTACATAATAAATATGCACAGTACACACATGTATTATGTAAACAAAAAATATTTTTGGATGTGATTAATCAGAATTAATCATTTGACAGCAATGCATTTCATAAAAAATAATTGAAAATAGTATACTTTTTAAATGAATAAACTACACATATACAATGCTACAAAAATACAATGCTTATATAAATAAATTATTTTAAAAAATAACTACATTTTAATAACAGTAAACTGTCCTTTTAAGCATTCTTCCAGGATGAATTAGCTTTTATATAGAGGCTAAATATAAAAATGTAACATATTGAACAGAGTGAATAGCACTATAATGCACTATAAGTCCTTACTCGCTTGCATGTTTGGCTCGGTTTGCACCTGTTTTTAGCACCGTCCAGTTATGTTCGGATCATCAGGTGTGCACGAGGCCTTTGTGTATGTGATCGACTAACCGATTCCCAGCAGGCCAGTCCCAGACACAGTCCCGCTAGAGCTGCATCTGGTCTCCATGCACAAGTCTGCGAGTCAGAGGACATGTGCTACAATTATTTTCCACCCCCTCTCAGCGCCTAAGAAAACGGCACAAATGAGGATCGCTGTGTCACAGAGCTTCACATTTCATCGAGTTAAGCTAGTGTTTGTGCATGCATGTGTGCTTTCTTCTCTTGGAAAGTCGTTTGTGTCTGGTGACAGATTTGCAACAGTGTTTTTAATGTTATATATTTAAGAGTGCTCTGTGCTGAGATTACTTTTGAGATGTAAAATTTGACGGCACATCTGTAAACACTTTCAGTGGTTGGGAAAACAGCTTTGTTTCACCACTATGGAATGTGTTCACTTCCCTCTCGTTTGCACATAGCCGACAGACACCTCGAGCACCTTCAAACGATCACTGAGGACGTCTGGCTCTCTTTGACGAACCTTGAAATGGTCACAAAAATGCTCAGTGACAAGGACGAGCACCGCACAGGAGGTCTGTCTCATTCGAGACTCATTAACTCACATCACTTACCCATGAATCACAGCTCCTCTCCAAGAAAATACTGGATCTCCTCTCCATATGGCTCCCTGAGACATCGGTCTGAGTTTTCAGAGACATGATAACAGAGTGACAGGCGTTCTGTCTACGGCGTGATGGATGGCTCTTTCGCTCCGAGACCGTCGGCTGTGTCCCGGTGCCAAGGTCATCTGATTTAGGAGCGGCGTGCTGGCAAACGTTCATGTTGATGGAAAAAAGCCTCTGGCTCAGAGACGGAGGCAGAAAGCAAAGCTGGGATCGGTAGGGGGCGCAATTTCCTTTTCTTACCCCACAGGAAAGGCTCCTGATCCTAGACATTAGCTCAGACGTCTGCTCAGATTCATGCATTTGGCTTGATTTCGATCGTTTTTCAGAATTAGCCATCCTCTCTTGAAAACACCTCTGAAACGAAAAGCAGACAAAGTATTAAATGAATGATTAATGCTTCCTTTACAGTGTTTCCGAAGTCTGTTTGTCTGTCTATTTGTCTATCTATCTATCTATGCAACATAGAAAAATGTCTTCTGTAGATCTGCTTCCCAGCTAAAATTGAAAATGTTTCATAATTGATGAATTTTGCTACATTGACATGACATTGACACGTAATTTTTTCTGTTTCTTGTTGAAAAAGCAGATTTAAAACCATGTGCATTGTATAAATTGATATATGAACAACTTTGACTTGAATATGAAGGATTTGCAAAAACAAATAACTCAAATAAATCTTGTTCCCTTTCAGTCTGTCACTCCGAGTCATGTCGGATGACTGACGAATTGGGATCTAGTTTCGAGAGGACTCGTTTCTACTTCACGTGTATGAAAACACTGATTGCATTCGGCTGCTGGAGATCACTGCGTAAGTATAAACAGGCAGCTGATGCAGCGCATCTTTAGCTTTTCGCTTCAGAGCCGAGCTGATGAGTTCTGCTCCCCCGATATACGTTGGATGAACAGTGGCTGGTGTGATGGCGTCTACAGCAGCGGTGGTTCCAGTGACGAGTGGGTTGCCACAGCAGGCTGCACTATCCCCCTGTTGTGTGCAGGGGGCCATCTCCCCTGTGCACCTCAGCACACTAAAACAGCTTTTCTAAAAGAGTAAAGGGCTTGTGGGTGGAACATCTTTTTAAAGATGTGTCTTTTTAAAGATGTCATACCACCAGTGCGTTTCTGGATGCGATCATTACCTGGCACCGGTTGATGGTAACGATCTCTGCCTCAAATGCCTGGGCTTAAAGCATGCTGAGGTGGCTTTTGTGGATGAGTAATGTTTTCTCTGTAATTTATCTTTCTCTGTAATGATCACTGTGAAGCTGCGGACCAGACTCCGCTACCTGCAAGGGGGTCGGGGTACCCGTTCCTCTTCCAAGATCTAGGGCCAGCTCTGGTGAAAGCTGTGCCCTACTTCTGACAGAGAGCGGACTGTTCTAATGGTGATGGTGAGGAATTCGCTCTGCTACCAGTGGAGCCTTCTAGCACAGCTTCTGTGCAAGGTTAGGGAGGATGAGGAGCAGGTCCTGCTGCTAGCCCCCTATTGGCCCACCCGGACCTGGTTTCCAGAACTTATGCTCCTCGTGACGGCCCTCCTTGACTGATTCCTCTAAGGAGGGACCTCCTGACTAAGAAACGGGGCACCCTTTGGCACCTGTGTCCAGACTACTGAAAACTCCATGTCTGGTCCCTAGAAAAAAAAAAGGAACGCGAAAGTTCTAGGTGACCAACCCCAAGGAGTAGTGGACACCATATCTCCAAGGTTGAACCCTCCACGGCCCATCACTGTACCCTCTTTGGACCTGTCTCTGGTGCTGAGAGCACTACAGCAGGTGCCATTTGCGCCTTTGCTAGCAGTCGAGCTGGAATTTCTCTCAATGGACACTTGCTCCTGCTCGCACTGGCCTCCATCAAGAGGGTAGGTGACCTGCAGGCATTTTTGGCCAATGAATCGTGCCTTGCGTTTGGGTTAGCGTATTCCCAGGTAACACTGAGGCCGTGGCCCGGCTATGTGCCCAAGGTTCCCACTACTTTATTTAGAGATCAGGTGGTGAACCTTCAAGCGTTGCCCTTGGAGGAGGCAGACCCAGCCCTAGCTTTGCTGTCCCGCCCGAGCAAGAGGCTACATTGACCGGACACAAAGCTTCAGGACCTAAGACCAGCTCTTTGCCTGTAACAGAGGCAGGCAGAAGGGGAATGCCATCTCCAAGCAAAGGATGGCTCACCGGTTTGGGTCAGCTTCACCAGAGTGTCCATGTAGTAGGCCGTGTAGAGTTCATCCATCCCCTCTGGCAGCTGGATGTGAAGGAGCCAGGCCCTCACGTTGAATCCCTAAAAAGAGATCCGGTAAACGGCTAGGGTAGTGCTTTGAGAACAGTAACTGGCCTCTTGTGGTGAGTCCCAGCCTACTCCAGACAGAGGGAGCTTGGGAGACTCCCGCAGAACACTGGAAGGGTCAGCGTCCATGGAGTTTTGGTAGGGATCCCAATTCGTGGGAAGGGTACGTCTCGGTTATGTATGTAACCCTCGTTCCGACAGCATGAGCTGTCTGTTTATACTCATGCAGTGATAAGCTGCAGCTGGATATGCTCAGTGTTTTCATACACGCTAAGTAGATCGTGAAGCGAGATACCAATTTGTCAGTCATCCGACGTGATGTCTCCGTGCCCTTCTTCTGGGAACAAGGGTTACATATGTAACCGAGACTTTTTTTCATTTCAGATTTTTTTTTTTTGGCTAGATTAAAAAATAACAAACAAAAAAAAAAACAGCTGTAAAATATTTGGTGTAGTTATGGGGCTGGTTGCCAGTAACTTACTATAGATTTATATTTATTACATTTATTGGGAACAGTTTGTTCAAATATAAATTAACATTAAACATAAGTGTCACAATGAGGGATCAAGGAAACATTTTTATGCTTGTTGTTTAATAGAACAAACTGAGGCAGAAACAGACAAACAGTATAGTACACCGGCAAACAAGTGTATTATAGGCGAGGCAGAAGGGTAATCAAAGTCCGTGCTGCGATCGGGTGAGGCGTAAACAATATCCAGGGGAGCGAGACGAGAGAGATGGTCCACAGCAAGCAAGATTGGCAATGGTAAATCCACAAAACAGGAAACAGGAACTAGCAAATGCTAGACACACAGACTACCTCTAGACAGTATAATGAACTGCACACATACAGACACATGAGGGGATATAAATACACAGACATATTAGCAGACTGGGTGGAGCTTGTAGTGAGCAACCATGACAACCCATGAGTGGGCAGAGACAAGAGTTCATAAAGTAGAACGTCATCACTATAAGTCTTTATCTTTACAGAATAAAACTATTAAAGCCAGCCTCATACAATGTACTCTGGGAAGTCCTCATCGACCTTTTTGTGCTTTTTATGTTTGATTTTTATTTATCTTTGAACAAACTGTTCCAAGTAAATAACACATTTATGTATGGCAACCAGTTGCCAGGATTACTGCAATTTCTACAGAAATTAAGTTAAACTAACAGAATAAAACACAAAAAAACATGCCTTTTATCTGTTCATCTGTAGATCTACAGAAGACATTGTTCAAAAACAGTAGATATAGACAGACAGTTATATATTTTGAAAACCGCCAAATCTATGCCATTAATTAGCGAGCGCACCACTGATGCCGGCGCACGTTAAAGCATTTCCACGAGAGGAAAACAGATCTACATTTGAAGAAACGGGAGCCCGCAAGCTCATTTCAAACCCCGCGTGCGCATGATATGTCATCGGCGCGTGATTATTCTTGCGCTCGATCTTCTCTCATATGCTCGCGTTAACCTATTTATTTGGTCAGTCGTGGGGCGGGGCTTGCTGTTTTAGTTGTAATCTCAAATGTCATTGGTTGGTCCCCTTTTCCGGAAGTCAGTATTGTATGCCTGTTATAAGATGATTCATTCACTTGACTTGAGACATGGCATTGGATCATATGTTAGTTTTTGTTTTATACACTTATTTTATTTATTTATGTATTATTGTTATTTTGTCTTTATTTAATGTTATTTAATGTGTTGTGCATAGAGTAAATCTTTTTCAGATACTTTATTAATAGACTTTAAACCTTTCATGCAATTTCATGAAAAATCATTCAAGTGAATTTATTAATGCTGGAACAATGCTTTATAAAAGGATTAACCAACTGTTTACTAATGCTTAACTAATGATTTATAGTGTGCAGTTATTATCAAGTGTTAATTTTAAAGTATTCAGGCACCGTTTAGGCCCAGGAACCGTTTTTAAAGTATGGATTTGTCACCAGTATTGAATAAACTCTGAACGATACCCAACCCTAGTCAGTGCTGGTATGTAGTCAAATATTTGAATGCCGTTACACAACTGTGAATCACTTGGCGTTCTTGGTAGAACCATTTTCCATCAAGTCTCATATAAAACCTTGTTGGTAAACTGCAACAATAAAACGCAGTTTCCTGAGGCTGCAGAAAGAGTTATAAAAATGCAGCATTTATGAAGTCATGAAGGGGAAACGGCCAGAAATAGTTCTTCTTAATTCTTTAAGCTCCCCATTAGCCGAATGATGTCACAATAGCAGAAGCAATTATGGCACTTTAAACGGTCGTGCGCTGGCATTGCTTGACTAACATGGAAACAACATGCAGAGCTAGAAATCTTTACCGGAGCCAGATGCTTATATTTCCAATCTAATTACTGATGTGGAGAGGCTCTGCGATCTTGAACACATTTAAGCAAAGTTGAAAAGATTTTTAGCGCTGTTAGGCCGTGCAGAGTTAATAACATATTTCTAAGGTGTTGCTATCACTGCTAGCTGTTAATTGACTGTTTCAAGTCACTTCTGGTCTGTAAATATGATTTGGTTACAAAGTCAGAATTAAACCTTTTCATTAAGAGGCTGTCTGGAATAAATATGTGCCACCTGGAATTGATTTCTGGGGCATTTTTACATGTGTGAGAGCAGTTTTTGTAACTTATTAATTGCACATGTGTCGTCTTCAATGTCAAATACTTAACAAATTAACCAATTCAATCAATCAATCAGAATAAATTACCATTAAACAAGTTTAAATTAGGTTTTGTTTACATAATATATGTACTGTGTGTATATATTATTCATATATAAATACAAACACGTGTATTTATTTAAGAAAAATATTGTTTATATATTAAATATATGTATTTATAATATAGGAAATATAAGAATATGAATATATAAATGTACAATCGTTTCTGTTTACAAAATATATACTGTATGTGTGTATTTATATATACGTAATATATACACAATACACATACATATGTAACGTAAACAAAAACTTTATTTAACTTATTTTGTATGTGATTAATCGTTTGACAGCACTAGAAACTCATGAAAGCGTATAAAAAAAAAACATTATTGCTTTTGTAATAATTAACATTAATACAGATTAATAGTAAAAACATTTTGTGTGTTGGGAAAAAAACTGTTAGTGCTGATCTAAACGCGTCTGATTGGCCATTGCATTCAAAAGCTCAACAGAAACGCATGTGATTGGACAATACAGTATGTCGATACACTGCAAAGAACAGCGTTTTCATTTGACAATTTCATTTTATTTGCAATAACCATATTTTATTTAATAGTACAGGGCTTTTTCCACATTTATGTTAAATGCAAGTACGAAACTATTTTTCGCCTGTTTTATTGTTCGCCAGGTGAAAAACACAAGCTCAGTCCCTTTGAAATATTATAGCATGATTGGTAGTACAAAGAAAATAGAGGCAGATACATGCCAAATTTAAAACTCAGTGAACCTCTAACCCAATAAATGACTCATGATTCATCTCTTTCAAATGAGCTCTGTGTTCTGACCGTCTGATTCTCTATCAGTGTTTCTGAGATGAGAGGCGGTTCCTGAGCTAGAAATCAGGGACATGTTTTTGATTCATCTCACTGCAGTTTATCTAAATTAGCACGGCAACTGTCAGCTGAATTAAACAGAAGAAGTCATGTGAGAGTATAAATGTGAAATATGGAGAGCAGTGGCGGCCACATGAAGCCTCTCCCTCTCTGTGTGTGTGTGTGTGTGTGTGTGTGTGTGTGTGTGCGCGCCTCTGACATTAATTAGCTTGATTTACTGCTCTGTCACTTCCAACACTTCAGTCGTGGTCCTCTGCGTGGTAAAAGCTGGGACGCTTGTAGACACGTTTGTAAACAACATGGAGAGTCTATCCCAACTTCAGATTTAGATTCAGTAACTTACTGTAAACTACTCTCAGATCGCTCCGTAAATATAAATAATAAATATAATAATACTACTAGCACCTTGTTGAATTGTCTATTTTATATTAAAATGAATTTTTTTTACAGTAAAATAATAATGAGTAATATAAATGAATATATTTTTAAAGGCTTTTACATAGGTTTTAATTTTTATATTTTCAATTGAAATATTACTTAATATAAACAACTAACACTTTAATTGTAATGTTTCATGTTGATATTATTAATTTAAAATATTCATTAATATCAATATTACTACAATACATTAATATTCTTACTGTTTTATGTTTCTTTCTTATTTAGAATATTTATTAATAATTATTAACAAAATATAAGTAGTTTTGTTTTGATTTAATATTTAATGTTTATAACTTTTGTTTGAACATTCTCCTTTTCTTACCCTTAAATATACAGTTTTACTACTATAATACATATGTTTTTGTTTTTTAATGAGCTTTATGTAAATATTTTTATTTAAAATGTTATTTTATATATTCTTTAATATAACTACATTTTTTTTTCAAATGTATATTTTTTATTAAACATTTAAAAATAAATCTGACTTAAATATAATGTATTAATATTATATGTTGTTTCATACTCATAATTTTAAAATGAAAATATTGATAATACTTCGAAATTATGTAATTCTACAATATAAATATTAATTATAAACAAATATATAAACAGCAACAATGATCTCAGAATGAAAGTATCAATTAAAATAAATTTCCATATGTGAGTTTGCGCTAATATTTTTCTTTTAAAGTTCAGGAGAGTTATGCTGCATTCCATCTCGTGTGGAATTTCCATCTTTTTACTACAAAAAAATTCAAAAATGTCACTTGAAGTCATGCTGAAATCTCCAACATCCACAGCTGATGATAAACATTCATTTTTAAGCAAATAATTCATTATTTTTGTGCTTTTTCCATCTATAATTTGACACTTTCAGCACGAATGGCAGCACTGCACAGCATCTTCTATCCTCCACAGAGTTCTTTGGTGATTAATCGTACACCTGCAAAGCAGTTGGTTTCTTTATAGCACATATTCCAAGCATTATGCAATGGAATGTCTTTATTATATGATCAGAAGGCAGAGATGCCCAGGAAAATCCCATCCAGCTTTGGATATGTTTGGGGCTCATTGAGTATCAGTTTTATCTCAGATATTGCTCAGATGTCAAAACTACATTCTTGTTCTTATTACTGTATGTCTTTAAGGAGCAACTTCAGAGAAAAAAAAAAGGTTTTGTTTTAAGAAAGTACTGTAAATTTAAAAGAGTAAAGTGGGTCAAATGAGTAAGTAAGACATTTATGACCATTGAGGCGTTTTGTGGTAAAGTCATTTTTGTAACATCTGCTGTAAATTTCTCACAATGCATGCAACAGTTTTGGCAATGAAACACATTAAGCTCTGACAACTGCTAAGACTTTGGCCTTCTAGAGATAAAACTTGCCTGATGCTTTCCAGTTTCCAAGTTTTTAAAACACACACACACACACACACACATATATATATATATAAATACATATAATCAAATATTGTTACATTAGTATTTCATGTACGTTTTTTCACATGTGTAAATGTGCAATGTTTAATTAAAATATTAACCATAAACATTAAGTAATATAAAATATTACTATACTTTTATTTTTAATGTTTAATTTTAATATTACATGATTATATATACATATGAAACTTTCAATTATAAAACTTGTATATGTCCTATAGTTATATGTGTATACTGTATATACACTGCTCAAAAATAAAGGAAACACTTAAAGAACACAATGTAACTCCAAGTCAATCACACTTCTGTGAATTCAAGCTGAAATCATCACCGGTCGACAACAGGTGGAAATTATAGGAAAATAGCAAGACACCCCCAATAAAGCAGTGCTTCTGCAGCTGGTGACCACAGACCACTTCTCAGTTCCTCTGCGTTCTGGCTGATGTTTTAGACACTTTTGAATGCTGGCGGTGCTTTTACTCTAGTGGTAGTGTTAGCTCATCCAGGATGGCACATTAATGCAAGCTTTGGCAAGAAGGTTTGCTATGTCTGTCAGTGTAGTGTCCAGAGCAGGGAGGCGCTTCCAGGAGACGGGCCAGTACATCAGGAGATGTGGAGGAGGCCTAAGGGTGCCAACAACCCAGCAGCAGGACCGCTCCCTTTGCCTTTGTGAAGGAGGAACAGAAGAAGCACTGCCAGAGCCCTGCAAAATCACCTCCAGCAGGCCACAAATGTGCATGTGTCTGCTCATACGGTCAGAAACAGACTCCATGAGGGTGGTATGAGGGCCGGACATCCACAGGTGGGGGTGGTGTTTTCTGCCCACCGTGCAGGACGTTTGGCATTCACCAGAGAACACCAAGATTGGCAAATTCACCACTGGTGCCCTGTGCTCTTCACAGATGAAAGCAGGTTCACACTGAGCAC
>JAUCNO010000386.1:2152793-2173353 GCA_032353835.1 Enteromius viviparus | reverse complement strand
ATACACATAAACCTGTTTTAAGACACTCATAAAACAATATTAGCCACCTTTAAAATGGCATAATAGGGGCACTTTAAGAATTTAAATCAATATGTAACTTTTTGCATTAAAATGTCTACAAAAAACTGTTATATATCTTGAGCTGTGTACGTACATTATTCCAACTGTTTTCAACAAGATCAAATTTGAAAGAAATCTGTCATTTTATTCAATGTAATTGTCCATTATGTTTTGGTCGCCTGTCAATTATAGCATCCCCTACGTGCAGGCATCAGTGTTGTGGTTGTCTGCTGAAGCGACATTTAATGGACTTTTTCTCCAATTAAATTTTCATGATACACTTTTTAAAGCCTGTTAGCTTTTAGTTGTACAGTATATTTAACTAGATTAAGGATTTTAGTCATCACATGTCAGGATCTTAAATTATCACAGAAAAACTGTTAAGTAAAGGTTAGCGGGAACTAACAGCTTACCAAACTGCCTCAGAAAATGAATGACTGATAGTAAGTAACTGCTCTATTCTGTGTAACTGCTCTATTTTTTACGGTTTGTTGTGGGGAGGAGACAAAAAGGTGATCATATGTGCCTAATTGTATGGAGCTCACACTATTGTTTGCAATTATACTTAAGTATTACTTACCTGTAAATAGATGTAACTGTATCTATTCTAAGTTTTTTCTTACCTGAATGTGAAGCTTGAAGACAAGCGCTTGGGTATCTAAAGATCAAGAGAAATGCATGTTAGAATAAGGTTAAAAATCAGTGGTAAATGTAACTTATTTAAGCAAAAGGTTAGAAACAGTGTTAGGGTTTTTTTTCAAACAACAATATATAATTAATTGACTATGCAGCATTAAAAACCATTCAAATGTCTAAAATCAGACAGACCACTAAGCATACGTCTCTACAGTCAAATCTGTACATCTGCTTTAGTAGTGCAAAAGTATACTAACATGATGTCTGATTCCATAGCTTACTTTAATTTATTTGCCCGCCCCCTACTAACGTTACTGCCTGAAGGCTCGGAATTGCGACGTTTCGATTGCACTTGACTTGACCCCGTAATTTAAATTTGTGCAAAAAATTATTACCTACGTAATAGGTACGTAATTATATGCGTTTTCAAACACGTCCATCCTAAAACTTGTAACAGTGGCGATGATGAGACCATAAATATGAAATAAAACAAATGCATTTTAAGGCTACTTTGGATTTAATTTGTACTATAACAATACTTGTAATCTTAAGTTAGCGTTAACTTAAACTAATATTGGACATTAAACGGTGATGCAAACATCCTAGACAAAACACGTTAACATTAGTTCTATGCTAATTTAAAGTAACGCTAACTTACGGTTAAAAGTGATATTATTGGTAAAATTACAACTAAAGTAGCCTTGAAACACATAGTAGACATGACTACAGCACTTATAATATTCTTACAAGAATATTAACCTCATAAACAACATGGCCTCAACCGTCGTTGTCTGCCAATCGTTGCCTGCAAGATCACGCTGTACAGCCATCTTAGCTTGCGACGTGCAGGATAGTATACAGTACAATTAGCAAACCTAACCTTAGCTCCCTAGTGAATAAGCGAGTTCGCATGACTTTACATCACCAATCATTCGGTTAAGTTGTTCAACTTACCGTGTTAATCAGTCCTTGATAATCAGATCCGCTGGAGAGAACAACAGCCGAGCAAAATGCATCTTCCTGAGAAAGTCCCCGTCGGTGAAAAAAGGATCCCAACTTACAATAATTACACATCGGCAGCTGCTCTAATAAATTGCGTATGTCAACTCACTTTTATAACATTTCTTGTACACAACAATCACTTAAAAATAACTACCCCGAATAAATTGCATTTGTTTTATTTAAAATATATAGTTATATAGAAAACTGATATATTTTAAGTAAAGATGAAGTATATTGAGAATTTTTAGTAAATAACAAATAAAATAAAGTAGATTACAAATATTTAAATTATATAAAACCTACTTTGTGGGTGTAGCACTTTTTACAGTGTTTAATTTTTATAATTAAAAAAATAATAATACATTTTGTAATAAACAATAGGCTATTGAACTGTGAACTGTGCAACAACTAGCAGACAGCATGTGACTTCCACCTAGCATGACCAAAAGCCCAATTAGTTTGTATTTCCACATAAAACCAAGTAAAAACACAAAGCAGCTGCGGCAAACAATCACAGTATGTGCACAGCACAACAAACGCATCAGAACACCTGCAAGTGACAGCCATTAGCCACTGCACCACGACTTTACCTTCAGCACCCTTCAAAGCCTCAAACATTACATACTCAGAGCTTCTAATCTGTTGCATTCTGCTCCAGCATGACCAGCTGATGCCTGCAAGGACAAACGAGCATCTCTTCATTGTTTGCCATTTGGATTACAAAACATCTTAAGGTACAGGTGTACAAGCACAGGTATATATGTAGCAATAACCAACAATAGATTGTATGAGTCAAAACAATCCATTTCTGTTAATGCAAAAAAAGTAGGATATTATGTAAATCATTTGTAAACTGTGTGTACGCTCATATTTGACCAGAGAGTATGTGTACGCTTAAATCCAAGAGATCTTTGATGTGGAAAAGTGTTTCCTGTCAAATCAGTGTCTGAGCAGACATACACACTTTTTATTGTCAGAGTATTGCAGGTTTTTGAAAATTAAAGCTGTTCTTGCAGCTCGCTGCTCTAAATTATAATGATCGGTGATGTTATTGAAATTAATTAGGAGTCGTTTAAAAGCTTAAACCATTTGTTTTGACCTATTAGGTCCAAATATGTCCTTTTTGAAAAGGTACCAACCCAGACACAGCTTTGTACCTTTATTTCTGAGAGTGTCTAAAAAAGAGATGTGTATGCATGTTTTCCATTCTACGAATCCAAATAATGTACGCATATCTGAGAAATGTTAATATGCATTGATATGTTAATATGCATTTCTACAATTTTAAAGGCAATTTTCTACATTTTTAGATATTAATAGTTGTGTCTCAAAGTAAATGTCCAAATATTGACCCTTATGACTGGTTTTGTGGTCCAGGGTCACAAATAGCGATGAACATTTATCTAAGTACTGTATACATTTCTAAATCCTTTTTTCTTAGTTTAGTAGGTGTTTTATCTATCCATCCATCCATTCTCTGTCCTTGTAACATCAAGGCTTTTTATTTTCGTTAAAACTTGTAAACCAACATGTACTGACAAACTCAAATAGATTGAAATAATAATATTTCTACTTTACCTTCAAATTCAAATGGCAATTCTACATCCTGTATACCACATTGAGTCGAATTCACTTAAAAATCATTAACGGAACTGGAATTTAAAAAGCATTCTCAATTCAGTTCAGAATGGGGCATGACCCTTATCCTCACGTCTGTGTTTTTGTAGTATCGCGTCCATCTGGTCCACATACTGTAGATTCCCCCCCAATGAACTGTATGTGAATCCTTGGGAAGATCATGGAGAAACATGAATCACACCAGCAGAGACGGGTCATCCATCTCACCTAGAGAAGCGTTTGATCTGTTGATTATTATTGATGGAAAAAACTCAAGATACATTGAAAAAGACGACAGTCTTTCAACACATATCCATCACTCCAAACATATTTGAATCTGCAGGTAAAAGGAAGCGTATGGAAGTGTATACAGTAGATGGGCCAAATAACTCCAACACTATTATGCAAGAGCATAAACCACACAGCATAGCATATTTCTAGCTTTTAATGTTCACAGTTTCATGAACCAGCTGTGAATAATTCTGTAAGCAGAGGTGGGTGAGCAGTATAGAGGAAGCCACATCACATTTTCCGGGTCTTACTAAGACACATAACCCGCTCCTGTGGTCTATCCTGTCTGTTATGCTACCATACTTTAATGTTCTTGGCAGGCATTTTGTTACCAAACTGCTTCTCAGGAGTGTGAGACGTGGCCTGGTGCGCTCTACACAAGCTCTGACATGCTGAATGGTGGCGCTTATGTTATGCGTTTAAATCCATCACTGCACTCCTTTCTTCCCATGGACTCCTGATGTGTCTTCACTTCCCCGTCAGAATAACTCTTTCCCCGCTAACTTTAATTTATAAGGTACACCGCTAGTATTTTTGATCATCTTCACTAAATTTTGATGACCTCAGAATACTGCAATATGTCAAAGAAAGTTACTGTTTTTGAATCCCTTCAGACTATCTCTGGGTCTGGTGATAGCACTTTTAGCATAGCTTAGCATAGATCATTGAATCTGATTAGACAAGAAGCATCTCGCTTAAAAATGATCAAAGAGTTGATCCATTTTGCCTGTTTAACACTTCTAAAGGTACAAGACAGAAGATTTCAGTTTTAAATAGGAAAAAATATTGAAAGTCTATAGATGCTAATGGTCTAATAAGATTCAATGATCGATGCTAAGCTATATGCTAATGCTATCACCAGACATCTCCAAGATGAAGAAAAAAACCCTACCTGGAAAGCTCCAGTACTGTTCAGAGTTTTAGACACTCGTGTAAAAATGCTGTAAAATGAGGATGATTTCAAAAATAATGCCATAAATAAATTTAATTTATCAATTAACATCTATTAACTAAATCAAATAAAAATTTGGTAAAACAGCTTCTGTTCCGAGGTACACTTGCTTCGCTGCCGCAAGAGATAGAAATAACCGACTTAAAACTATTTTTGTTGGTGAAAATACTAGTGGCCTAAGACTTTTGCACAGTACTGTATATATATGTAAATATATATAATATAATATGAACATTATATATACATATATCTCAAATATATGCATCTTAATATGACAAATTCTAACATTATATATTTTTCAATATCATCTTTCACTAATTATAAGAATGAGGATTTCTTAAAGACGCAGGAATGCATGTAAAGCTCTTAGTCAGGAGAAATCTTTGGGACCATGCCTTGGCTGATTTTGAAACTGACAGCTGCAACGACCAGCTGGCTTCAAACCCGTTTGTGTGAGCCTTGATTCTTTAAAGGGTGTTTTGGAGGTGATAAGTCAGGCTACATCCTGTGATTGTATTGTGACTTTAGAGGTGTTTGAGTAGTGCAGCCAAATCAAGTAATTAACACATGAGGAAACGCCAGTAAAAAGGCTTGTTCACTCCAGCTCTGGATATGATATCTACAGCCAAAACCAGAAAGCAGAATATCACGGAGATTTGAGGCGGGACAACTGCACAGCAGCAGGCCCTAGCAATCGTAGTGAATTCTGAATGCATACAGTAAGTACACACTACTGCTAATCTAGTGTTAGCAGGCACCTGTAGAGCATCATGGGAACACAAGCTCAGTGATTGTTTGCGGAAGCTCTCGTTTGTCAGCACAAGTCTCTTGATGACTTCTCTGTTCTGTTGCACACTCACTCTGCCCTGTAGATTTCCCATATATTCCACATATGGAGGGAATTAGCGGACTGGCGATATCTGCGATCTGGAATTTTCCTCTGATACATAAAGGCAGTCAGCGTTCCTCTCATCCTTTACTGACAGATGGGAGTGGAAAATCTGTGTTCTCTAATGCTGTAAAGGGTTTACATCAAGCTCTACGGTTTCTCTTTTATAAAGGAAAAATAAGTTGGTACAATAAACCATTATGAGGTTTAGGTAGTCGTCATAGTAAGCTACCCAAAACAGAATTTTTGTTGGTACAATAGTTTCGCAACTCTTTCCTTGCCACTGACGGAATTTTCCGGCTTTCGGTCTTTTCGTTTACTGTATAGTAGGGGGTGCTATTACACATCTTCTAAAAGAGTATTGAAGAATGAAATTATGGTTTAATGTTATCCAGGTATGGTTAAATACAAACGCATGAAACTAATATAAAATGTTTTTTGTTTGTTTAAAAGCAGAGGCTCTATTCTTTTTCAAGTATTGCATACAACAGATATTCTGGGGCCCATGAACGTTTTGTGAAAATGATCAAATGCTGACCTTTAAAAAAAATGCTGGCTGAAAGAGTTAAAGATGGAATTTGAAACAAAACTTGAAAGAAATGTGAAGGCATTTTATGAAGAATGTTGGTAACCAAACTATTGATGGTCATTGATTTCCATTTTCTATTTTTTTTCCACACTATGGGAATTCAACCAACTGTTTGGGTATCAAAATGATCTTTTGTCATGATCCAAAGAAGAAAGCACGCTTAATGTGCATTAATGACAGAATGAGAGAATTGCACTGTTCTTTTGAGTCACTTTAGTTTAGATGGATGATTTGGTAATGTCTCAGTTTGTTTGTAGAAAGTCAGTGGGCTCTAGTGTGCTCTCTACAGTGAAAACTCCCAACTAAATATAATTCACTCTCAACTTTACCAAAATGAATCAATTAAATATTACAGTCATTGATTGTGTTTAATATTTGTAGGATAGTTGCATGTAAGTCAATCTAAAGTGTTTGCGAACATGTGAAGCTGCAACGTTTTACACATAATGGAAAGATTTCTTCTGGTGTGTTTTTGTCCAAGATGGACAGTGTCTGGATTTCAGACGAACTTCAGCATTCTCAATCTGTTTAGGGCCTTCATATTGTGGAAAAGCACATTGCACTTCTGAAATAAAAGAGTATCTTTCTTCTGAATTGAGATCTTTGACCTCATATACACTTTCATCATCCGCAGTGAATGATACTGATCTGACATCAATATTAGCTGCTGTTTGTCCATATTTTATTGTAAACTGACAACTTTGATGTTGACTGAAATGAAACATTTCACATTAAGCTGTCCAGCTTCTCTGCTGGATCTGTCCAAAAAGCGGAAGGCGTTGAGAACTGAAGATGAATGTACGTACGTTCTACATTTTAAACATGCTGGATTTTTAATCCAGACACGCTTCATCTTATAGAAGTCCCTCTTAAGTGCAGTTCTCATAAAAGAAAGCTATAAAACGACATCAATATTAAACATAGTCTTAAAAGTTAAAACTGTACGAGCAAGGACAGAACGTGGTGGTTTAAGGGGCATGACGTATCTGATTGCTTTTTCCATTAAAGCGGAGAGAGAGAGAGAGAGAGAGAGCGATACACTGTTTCTGCCATGAATGCTGATCTATGGAAAGATGCTCTGCTGCTTGGAGGTCAATGCGGTTGAAAAACAGCTTTGGACAGCAAAGAGCTGAACTGTAGAGATCTTGTTCTCTCTTCCTGTGCGGTCTGACTCAAAGACGCTACACAAAAGGAGATGTTAGACAGATTTTCAGACCTTTTATTCTACATACTGTATAACAGAAGTAGATGCTGATTTATACTGCCAAATACCCCAAAAACTATCATGAAAGTGGTCAGAATGACTCAGAAGCTATATTCTAAGTCCTCTGAGGTCATATGATTTATATGCAAGGCGCTCTGTGTGAGGAGCAGACACTATTTGCTGAAAATCTTCACAGGGCCTTCACATTCACCGCAATATAAATCTAGTGTGCAAAAAAATTAAAGGTGCTGTAAGTATGGATATATTTTTAAACAAATTTTCAGTACCTACTAATAACCGAGGGAACCAATTTTAGTTTTAAAAAAACTTTGTGAAAACCTTTTTTTTTCCCAAAATGTTTCTAAAACAATTAAATATCCAGTTGTCTCATTGTGATTACAATGTAGTACAATTGTTATTTTTTTCTTACTATTAGTTTATTTTTAATGTTCTAAGGATGTTCAAATGTGCTTCGTATTATGATTATAGATTTAACAGTTACAAAAGGCAATTCTTAGAATGTTCATCAAGTACATCCATGCATTTTTGTACAATAAATATTTATGTTCTAAACGTAATAAACAATTTTCTGTTACATTTGCTGTAAAAGCAGTACCGGCGGATTACGTAGGATGTATGCATCACGCGTGTGCCTCTGGGAAATGTAGTTTTAAAGGAAAACCAGTCTCACCACAGGAAAACCACAGACGGCAGATGTGATAGAAGTGCTGATTAAGTTTGAATTATGGATATTTATTGTACAAAAATGCATGGATTTGCTTTAAGGGGCTTGTCTGAGCCTTGTGAGGAACGTTTTATTATTTTACTATGAACGTTTTCATTTTTGTTTTTAAATTACAGTAGGTTGTCACCTTCTTCTTGCAAATCTGCGAGTGCAGAATAATGCAACTAAAATGAATGCTTTTCCCCTTAAAAACTTTCATAACCCTTTTGATAGAGTTTTATAAATTACTTGTGAAACTCAGTAAATGCTATACAGAAATACTTTCATGACAGACTTTGCTCAGGCAATTCAGAACCATAACAACAGCGAGATCAGTCAAGTTATCCCATCTCATAGCACAGTCACATGATATTGTTTTTTTATCGATGTACGGACAGTGATGACAACAACGGATGAGTGTGCTGAAAACATTAAACAAAGAAATCTAATGAAGACCTGGTTGACAAACAAAATCTGAAATCATTTTTCTTTTGGTCAAATCTGACATGGCCATCCAGTCCACGAGGGTGGGCATATATGACTCCCAGAGCAGCTTATTGAGAGAAACCGTAAATATTTCCACTGACATCATGGCCATATCCAGAGCGGAAAACGTTGGAGTCGGTGGATTTACTTGTGCTCCATGGCACAGAGATTCCATCGGATCAGGATCGCTTACGGTCTTAATTAACATCAGCTGCTGGTCTCCATGCGTATGAGAAAACCCCAGCACTGCTCTTTTTCCAGCTTTAACGCTCAAACGTCCAACCATAAATCGAAGCTGCTTTCGTTTAAGAGCGTAGATTCTTCGTGAGCTCGATGTTCACACGTACGCACGCCGCTGAACTCACTGTACGGATGCCCTTGTCCTTCCAACCAACACGTTTATCATGTAAAGACTGTAAAAGTCTTCTTAAGATCTGCAGGCGTGCGAGTCAAAAACATTTATGAAGTCAGATACTTCCTTCTTAAACTTTTAACTGTAGGTTAACATCAGACGTTTGCAATAAAAGTTTTACTGGGTGAAGAGGGATCATTGCCTCCACCAAATTTCCATTTGTGCGGCATGTCTGGCCTTAGCTTTACCTGTAATGCTGTAAAAATTCCATTATCAAACTCTTGAGGACAACATTTACACGTAATGAATTATTAGACCAGCACTGTGTTGACATCTCCAGTAGGTGGCTTCTGCAAAAGTACTTTTAGTCTCATTTGGTTGAGAGCACTTACGAATTGTGCATTTTCTGAAGTGATTTGCCAAACATTATGACTGCTTTGCTTAAGGTTAGGACTTCAAAGAAATGCATGAGTATTAAACTTGGGTATAACTGTTTATTTTCGATCTTACATCCTGTTGAGAAGCAAAGTTGGCATGGTAATACTTTTCTATGGAATTGGACTAGAAGTCTGGCAGGCGATAAAAGACTTAATATGAGTCATATATACACTAATTAGTCTTTTCTTAATACTTGTTTTCCAGTTAAAATATCTCAAATAAAAACAAAAGTGAGAAATAACACTGCATGCAAGACTTGATTGTATCTTGACCATACCAACACATGTTTTGTTTACTCGTTTTTACATTGTCATACACAAAAAAAAAGCTCAAATCAAGTGGAAAAAAACTGCCAGTGCAATAATTTACTATTTTCACTCAGTGTATTCAAGATATAAAATCAAATAGTCTTTAAATAAACAATACTTCTTGACAGATAAAAACATTTACCTGTTTTTGCAGTATAAATACAACATATCATAGAACCTCGAGACTAGAAATCACAAAGAACATGCTACGTAGCAACCACCTAATTCAATAAAAACACATTAAAAATTTTTTGGAAACCACACCACAATCCTGACAACTATCTACAATTGCATTTTGCACAAAACAAAATGTTGTTAAAGTTTTTATTCATTTTGTATTGATTTACTCATTTGAGGATTGTCATTTGAGAACTTCAGGCCTTCAAATGTTTTATTCCGTCTGCAGTTTATCTTCACTGAGCTGCATATTTTTGCATACCTCATAACTATAATTGCGTGATTTAAAACTCTTAGTTTGTAAATACCAATGGAGTGTTGTTCTGCTGTTTGACAGTTTCTATCTACAGAGTTGGCTGGTTTACTGAGAGTTTACCGGTAGCGGCTGGATTCGGAGAGTTCCTATGAAAACTATCTGAAATACTGAAATGCTGAAATACTTTCCTGACAGCGGAGCTCTGCTGGCAGATTAAGGGGCTCAGTGGTTCATGAAAAAACTTCCTCCATGCTGCCAAGACAATTTATCCAATCAAAGCTCTGACTTCAGACGCCAGGTCTCCAGGGAAAACTTTGCATCGGTCAGTGACTCTGATGGAAACATGCCTTAACCGCTGCTGGTAAATGCTTCTGTTTGAGCCGTCGAAATGCTTCGAACCTGGTGGCGTTATTTATCATCTGTTGGTTACGCTTACGCCAAATCCTCTACCTACACACTCGCCAGCACTGCCTTTTTTGGGCTGATAAAATTATCTGAGCAGCATGGGAAGCCTGTAAAACTGTTTGCAGCCTCACAAATGTCACCTTATCCAGTCTCACGAATGGCTAAAAGCAGTAACTCGCTCATGCTGACGCCTGGCTTCCGTAACTTGTGACAGGTGTTTACTGCAGCCCTTAGAGACAAAATTACACAAAACCGAGACAATGTGCAACATCACAGTGTGCAGCGTATGAAAACGTGGCTAGTTCACTTTTACAGAGGTTTCTTATTGGTTTCATGAAGAACCTTTAAAATCAATGAAACCTTTCCATATGGCAAAATGTTCTTTATAATTTATGTGACCCAGAACCACAAAACCAATCTTAAGTAGCGTGGGTATATAGCATTCAACACTGGTCGCCGTAATTTTGCCAAGTAAGACATCAGCTTTGATTATATTTTTAGACAGTAAAGTTAGACATATCCCAATCCCTACCCCTAAATCTAACCCTAGCCAATTGTATTCCTAAAGTCTTTGGGGACAAGATTAACAAGAGCGTAGAAGCAACCCTGATCATAAGCCTAATACAGAATAATGATCCCTCAGATCTAATTGCTTGATTGGAATGTTGATCCAGGGACATCTTATACTAAGTGAAATCACGCTGTCATGGCACACACTAGAAAGACTTCCTGACACTAGCTCCCTCCCCAGTGCTCCTGACGTCCTTTTATGGCGACAGGGCAGAGCAGGTGGAGGATGGGCTAAGGTGGAGACCAAGAGCTGATGGGCCAGACTGACAACGAGGATCAAGGCCAAGGGGGAGCTGATGGCACCGGCGAGGAGATGGGGCTCCGAAAGGCCACAGAGGAGCTGGAGCGACAGTGGACCGACGTTGAACAGGAGGAAGAAGTAGGAGCCTGACAGAGCCAGAGGGATGTAGTGACGAGGCGAAGCCAGAGCAACTGAACAAGGCGGAGCCGGAGGGACAATGGAGCCCGGTGGAGCTAGTGCCCTGATAGGCCACGGTGGAAAGAAGGGAGCTGGGGGCCATGGTGGAGCCGATGGGTTGGAGGGCCAAGGCGGAGTCTGGGATTCAGAGGCTGGAGATAGAGTCAAGGACCACTCTGACCACGGTGATGCTGGAGGATGGCAGTCCTGCTGAGGGCGACCGATAGAGCTGCCAGAAGACAGCAGGGGAGAAGACTGGAGTGGGTGGGAGGCGCTTCTCAGGCACTGGTAGACAGCCTCCCTCTAACTTAGTCCCCTTGTGTCTGGGAGATCCACGGGGCGATTGTAACAGGCCCCGAGCCAGAACAGACTAATGATGGCCTCATCGTCCATTGCGGCCACTCGGCAAACTGACAGAACTCCTCAGAATAAGAGTGAAAGGGGAGATCTTTTCAGACTAGAGCACAGAGGTGGGTGGCGAACTCCATCACTGTATGAAGTCTGATCTTCTGTCACGACCCACACTAAAGAGACATGGAGGAATTAGTCAGAGTGCTGTTTACTGTCAGTGAAAGGGGAGAACACAGGAGGGTAGGAGTGAGGACGGAGGTCAGGGAGATCCAGGTAGGGTAAGGAGGAGAGAACCGGGTCCTTGCCAGTAGCGGAATGTCAATGGAGTGGGTATACAATGGAGCGAATTCTCAAAGGAGTGGTGGAGGTCTGGAACTGAGAACATACAACACACAGCACAGCAATACTTCTGGAGATGGAGAACACAGAGAGTTAAGTCTGGTATAGATCCATGATGTGAACGTTCGACCGGACTGTGAGAGCAAGTGAGGAGTGTGCTTTTTGAAGGGGAGCTTGATTGCAGGTGACAGGTGCAGAGGATCAAAATGCTGGTGATTGGGAATGTGCGAAGGAAGGTGCAGGTGATTGTGATGATTGAGACTCCCTGACACACACTCACCTTCAGGACAATTATGATTATAATGGTTTGAAGCACTTCAAAAGTTGCCTACTGTATTAGTAGCAATAGTCAAAAATACATCAAACACGTCAAATTGTTACAATTTTCTTTTATGCCAAGAATCAAAGTTATCCTTTTTTTTATGAGTAATATGCATTGCTAAGGACTGAATTTGGACAATTTTTTTTTTAATTAACAAAGCTCATTTATTCAACTTTTAGGTGATGTACAGTATAAATTTCAATTTTGTAAAATGTGTTTGTGGTCCAGGTTGACATATCCAGGTTCTTCAAACTTAAAAAAAAATAAGATGAGAAGCATGAGAAAGCAATATGTATGAAGTATGAGAAACAATATGGAAGCCACCCAGCTAACAGATAGCTTTCTCACAACAACAAGGTTTCATAAAGGTAATATACATGTTAAGGCAAGATTGAAACATTTTTTATAACTTCTTATTTGATATACGTTTTTAGAGTCTTAGGTGTCTTAGGTTTGAGTGTGTATTATACTTGAATAACATCCAGAATAAAGTCCAGAAATTTCCTTTCCTTTAATCACTTGTATAATGCGTTTCTCTTGTTTTTTTCTTTAGCAGCACTTTTCTTCCTCAACATTTTCTAAATATGTTAAATGAGTTGCTCTGCAAAAGAGGCCGTAAAATCAACCTGCATCAGCACACAGAAGTCTGTAACCAAAAGGGATCAGAGACTCAACAAAACATGAAGACTTAAGACTTGCATTGTGGAAATTGTAAAAGTAGAAGAGTAAAGGTTTGCTATTCCAGTCTGTGCATGTCCATTCCTCTCAGCTGATTCAATGGCCACATATGGAGAAATCAAGGGTGTTTATTTCATTCATTAAAAAAAACAGATGACCTTCTCCATATGGTTTCACAAATAGAACCATCTGCCTCATCTTATTGGTTGACCTGCTTTTCCACAGAAAGCATGATCAAATGCACATAAACAAAGCGAGATGTCTGACTTTGAGGACAATAATATTTAAACATAGCACCTATGAGTAGAGCTGGGTGTGTGATGGTACACTGGGAGAAACACTGGGAGAAGAGATCCTCAAATAAAATGTATACCCTGTTGGGGTGCAAAGGTCTGAGGACACTAGTGAAGATGCTTCCCTAATGCAGTTTAATAATTTAATGTATTTTTTAAATAGCAGTTTGGATGTAGCCTTTAACTGAATATGACAAAAAATTTGAGCACTGGAGATTCATGAACTAAAGTTCTAAAGCATGATTAGAGATGAGTGTGAGCGTGTGATCTGTCTTTTATACTGTATCTCCTTTATGCAATTTACATGCAATAACTACAAAAAATGGAGTGTCTATTTACACTAAGTGCAAATAGCATGCCTTGTTGGCAGAGGCTTTTTACACTAACTTCGCCCAGCCTTGTATGACTAGGATAGTCAACACTAGAAAAGACACTTCTCAAAAACACTTCCAGTGGCGTAGATGGTGTGGTGTGTGCTTAATACGATCAACCTGTGTAAAGTATAGAGTAGGGTTAATGTAAAAGTAGGGAGGGTGGCAGTAAGGTGGCATTTTTTAATAATTAGATTTTAAAATGATAATTTACACTAAATACATTATTATTAAGTACCATTTATGTAGTGCTAAAAAACTGAAGTGCAGATAATTGTCATAGATAGCAGAAATAGGCATAAATAGGAGAAATAAATAGAATAAGAGAAAACATTGCAATTATGATATAGTGTAAATAGCATCTATTGCTAAGAAATTATTCTATTTTCAATTCATTGCTATTTGCAATATTATTAGCATCTATTGCTATTCACACTGCAAATAGCCACTGCCATTAAGAAACTTGGAGCTAAATGAAAATATAACTTTAGTTTGCTTTCTAATGAAATGAACACTAAATATAATTTAATGTAAAAGTTCACTTTCCCTATATTTAAACTATAGCTGTCAAACAATGTCACAAATTGCTGCGTCAATACGGAACATGAAATCAATCAGATCCAATCATATATTAATTTATCTACCATACTTTATGCAGGAAAGTGAGTTGCTACTCTTACATAACAAGTACAGCTATTTTAAAAAGCAGCAGGTATATAAAATCAGGCCAAAGTTATGCAATCTTCTTACACAGACATTTTTGTTATCTGTTCCTGCTTGCATGACAATTTCTCTGTGAGGTCCATATAGAAATGCTTTATGGAGTCTGGTGGGGAAGAACCTAAGTGGCCTGCGCAAAATATAAAGCTTACATATAATATGAAACCTCTTTTTCCATTCATTTAGTCTTCACCAGTCTTTGCCTCGGCTATGGGAGGATGAGAACATTTTCTCCCCAAAGACCACGAATGCCAGATGAAGTGTATTGCCAACATTACTTTATGCTTTAGATTAATGGATAAACGTTTTTAATTGGATAAACGTTCCAACTGGAAGATTGTAACACTTAAAAAAAATCCTATGAGGAAAAACAGCATCTCTCAAAGGATTGACAGAGATATCTCATTTAAGTCTAAGAACGCCTTCCCCTTCTTAGACACGGTCTTCTCTGGACACAAACAGAGACTCACTTCCCTCTTCAATAGCTGGCAGAAGAGAATCGACTGAGGCCAGCGAACCAAGAATGGTGAAGGAAGAATGAAAACCAAAGGAGCAGAAAGCCAAAAGAGGTTTTTAGTTTTGTTTTTTGAAAAGGTTCATAAAGATGGATGACTGATCCCAGCACTCGTAGTTTATGTGCATGTCTACATCCATAAAGCCAGACACGCAGCACATGTTGTGTCTGGCGTGGTGTTTGTCCTTGTGTTTCGCATTTTAGAGTTTGTAATACTCACCCCAAACAATATTACAGATGTTCCACTTCTTTGACCGATAATATATTGTACCATAAAGACTTCATGAAATCAGAAAATCAAGTGGGGTTTTGGAGACTTTTGAGCCACGGCCTGTATGATATTGTAATTAACAAATACAACAGATGTACACGTACAGTCATCCAGGAAAACTGATCAGAAGAGCTCTATAAAACATTCCCTGAAAAGTCTCCTCTAGCAAAGGCAAAGTCCTCATTCATGGATGTGGATTCAAATGAAATCTATAGAGTGTTTCAGTGATGACGTATTTTGTAGGCCAACCCGTAAGTTAGCATCACTATGGTTTCCTTGCCAAAAAAGCCAATGGGAGTTTTCTGATGGCTTTTGGAATCTGTGATTCTTACACTTTCTTCAGGATGTTCACAAATGAACACAAATGAACTACCACATGACTTCAACATTAAGTTTCCAACAGCTCTTTGAGTCTATATAAAGGTTTATGTTTTGCAAAAAACATGGTTTCGAGAGATTCGTGTACGCAGTAATTACCCACGGCTGTTCGCCGATTTCCTAATCAAGTTCTCCCAATCACATCCACCTTCCTTCCCTATAAAATATCCCAGCTTAGATGTTTCCACATCTCGCTTTGATCGCACCCTCCTCCTCCCCTTCTCCACCTTCATCCTTTCCCTAGTCGGGGGGGGCAGACGGAGAATGAGCCGAACGCCGAACCCTCACGCACACCCTTGCTAGGGTTCTTTTCCCTAGGGTTTGGAGTTCGCCGTTTTGCCCGGCTCGCTCCCCAGACAGCTCGCCAAATTTGCGCTATATTCATACTCTAGTTTATTACCAGGAAACGAAAGCTCTTGAACATCAGTTGAGGGCTGCAACTGCGCTTTTTAAACCAGAATATCCAGCTGTACTACTGCTGTCTGCGATATGAGTACTTTTAATTAACATGTTTTCGTAATGCCTATTGAACATAACAGAGACATTTTATGATTATTACAATAAATTTCTTACATACGGTACCTTTAATTCACCTCTGTAAACAATACAGAAGAAAGTTCAATACTCTTCAGCAATAAAATAAAAACAAAGAAGCACGGTCATTTTTGCTTGTAAGTGTGCTTGAACTGGATCGACTAAGCTCAGCAGCAAAAACACTGGTTAATAAAATAAGATTAAATACATTCGTGTAATTTAATTATTGCAGGTTTGTGTCATATTCTGCATTTATTTTAATTCATTTTGATGAATAAATCTGATGAATGAACATTTACATTTAGTGTAGAACTACACTGTATTCACACACCGCACACAATGCTCTGTATATCTGATTTCTCCCAACATGAGGTAAGACTCGTCAGTCAATAAATAAGAAAAACAAAGTAACTGGCGTTATTTTTTGGAAAAAGTTTGGAATTTTTTTTTTCAAAAACTCGGTTATATTACTCTAAAATGAATAAAATAATGAACTACTTTACTAGTTACTTGGAAAAAGTAATATTATTACATAACTCAAGTTACTTGCTACCCCCAACGATGCTTATTAGTCATGGTTAGGTTTCATCATTGAGGTTTCTGTCGTTGTTCCTATTGCAGAATCAAAACAATGATTGCCACAGATGCTGTGCAGTTGTTGGTTGTGGTTTGGATCTTCACTACTGTGTGCCAAGCTGATGATGGTAAGCTTCCTCATAGAAAGCGTGTGAGAATGACGAGGGACTACATCTAAGATAACAAGAAAAAACATTTTGACAATTTAGACTCACACACACACACACACAAACACTAAATACACACAATTATGTTGAAGTGAATCTCTATTCTTGTTAAAAATACAGAAGTGTGTATTATTCTTAAACTGGATCTGTTATTTTTTTAGATGGATGCAGTGTAAGCTGTGATGATGTGACTGGATCTGTGCGGAAAGAAGTAGCTTTCACCTGCAGACTCTCTCAGAAGTGCACTGACTGCTGCATTAAACTGTATAAGTTTCAATACCCTGAGAGAGTTAATGACTCTGATATCTGTAGACAAGAGCTTAAGGACTCCTGTGATCAGAGACACATCTTCACATGCAGCTACACTCCAGCTACAGCAATCACAGGACAATTCAGATTCTTTCTGCAAGCAACATGTGCAATGAAAAAAATAGATTTACATGTGAACATAACAGGTAGTTATTTATAATTTCACAAACATTTGCAGCTGTGCATTTATTTTCAGTACACTAACTGGTTTAAAATCTTTTAACAGAGAGCATCGAGCCTGAACTCACTAAAGTCAACGCTCCTGAAAAGACAGGTATTGTTGTGTGATAGTTATTGATTACTGAGCTCCAGTTGGCTTTTATTGTCTTGTCAGCACATCACATGATTTTAGCGTTTAAGCTCTTAAAAGGGAAAGTTATGTTTTATTATGGTTTCTGACCATAAGTTGACCTTTATGACTCTGTCATAAACCATTTAAACTCATTTTTCAGAAGAACATGCCCCGCTTGTGGAAACATCTGAACCAAAGAAAGGTCTTGGATTTAAGATTGCGGCTATCACTGCTGTTGTGAGCTCTCTCGTCATCATTACAGTGCTGGTCATTTACAGAATAACACAAAAACACCCCAAAAGGATGAGGGCATTTCTGTTTTTCAGACGTGATGGAGACAACTGCAATCATGTGGATAACGGAATATGAAACATGAATATTATGTAACGTCTGCGATGCATTCTTTTGTTTCCTGGTGAAATATGAATATCTTATGGATCATATGAAACTCAATATTTAAAAGCACCTTAATGTATATAAGCTTCTCCTTTTCATCTTGTTCTGAGGTGAATATATGCATCATGCTGTTGTTGATCGAGTGTCGTTTGATGACCCCTGGTGTAGGATTGTTGCTTATTGTTATCCTAAATAAAGATCAGACTAATATTGTCATACACTGTTGGGTTCACTCTTTTTAATGAGGTTCACTTATTTGTAGATCAAGTTAGGCTTGTGTTTGTACAGACTATCCTTTTCTTCTATAATGAAACACACCAAACTCACTGATTATGTTTAGGTTGGTAACAGACCATTGGTATAAATTCACTTCATATGAAGATTAAACTAGGAAGAAGAAAGATTTAGCCTCACATAATCACGACTTAAAACAAAAAATAAAATCTAGGCATAAAACAGTTCAAGCATATCACAATGTCAGTCTAAAATGTACAAGTGCGCTGTAGATGCATCCAACAGAAGCTGAGGCGCAGCCAGCGTCATCACTTACATGTTATATTTGTTAAAGTTCTTCATGTTTTACACTGATATGCTGCTTTATTTGGCTCCGTGGGTCTTTCGCCAGACACCCCTTTAGTCAGTCTCTTATCTGATTGCATGCCTGTCCTGTACTTTCCTGTCTGTTAGACAGAAACAGTTGTTTAGATTAGATGTAAGCCTGCCTGGTCCGTTTTGTAGACTGTAGACTTTATTTGTTTGGACAATTAATATTTTGTTAGATTTGCTCTTACTCTTGAGTCATGTTTTTTGAATGACAAATCAAACCCATAAATGGTTGCTACTGTAAGTAGACTGTCTGCTGAGAAGTGAGAACCCTTTTGAGAAAGAAAACGAAGGGAAAAAAACGTTCCTATCTGCCAATGCATTTCATCACTAGCAGTCAGTTGAGCCAAAAGTAAAGCCAACAAGGAAATAAAATAAGCTATAAAATAAGTCTGTGTTTTAATCTACAACATCAGTGTCCCCAAGAAGTTTGGGAAAGAAATCAAATGAACTTGAAAATGTGAAAATATTTTCTAAACATCCCTTTTCTAAAACTTTTTTCTGTGATTTTAACAGATTCCAACTAATTGGTACCAGGTTTCCAGTCTTGTGTTGTGTTTTGCTCCACATGTCCCATTTCTTCATTCCCATATTTGGTTCTTCCTGTTCCTGTCCCTGATTTTACTCTGTTCTAGTTTTGTGTATTAGCTGATCCCATGTGTCTCGTTATCTGATCAGTTGAAGAGCCCTCTCTGTTCAGCTCCAGTTAGTCCGCTGTTACAAGCCTATATTTTTTAAGTGTTTGCTATATGTCTGGTTATGTGGCAACCCTGTTATCTGAAGAGTTCCTCGTCTCCTCGCTCCTTTCTCCAGCAAAGCGTGACAGAAGGAGGTATCTGATATCAAGTAAAATTATTATAGTATAATATACCCTGTGGTTGTAGAAAACATAGTACATAGGGTAGAGTAATTAGTTTATATTACTATGTTAGAATCACCACAATAAATTAATTCAATTACTTTATTATAGTATTGTTCAAAACACTAGTATTTACTGATTACTATAGTATTTTTTCGCATGTGCCTAGATAATAATGAATATCTTGTTGTTTTTTTTAATTAGGCTATTAATTAATTAGTTATGTTAACACATTTTGTGGATGATTGCATTAAAGAACATTTTACACAAATGAACATAAGCAAACAAATAAATAAAGCTTATGAAGAGAGCATGACCAAGGTACAACACTTAAACACTTTGCACAACACTCTTCTAGGAGCGGCGATGCCCAGCCCTGATGTAGCCTTTTGATGATCCCTGATATCATCTTCGTGGAAAGTTAGGGAAAATTTGAAGGTTTTGACAGCTGCATCTACTAGTCAAAATATTTCCCCACACTGTGCATGCATGAACATACTGTGGGTCTTTATTTATACTTGGGTAAGCCGCAGAGAGGGACAGAGGGGAAGGAGCTCAGAGCGTGAGGACACACACACACACACACACCGCAGGTGAGCAATAATTCACTGAATATTTATTCATTCATAACCAAGCCTACTTGATAATCTTCAAATAGCTGATATTTACAATTTAATTGTCCTAATTTAAGTATCATTTCAGTGTTTTTTTTTTCTTCTCAATTTAGCAGAATCACAACCATGAATGGTGTAATACATGCTGTGCTGCTGTTCATTCCGGTCTGGAGCTTTACTGCTGTCTGTCAAGCTGATAAAGGTGAGAGAATAAACTTTTCACTAGTTCACACTTCCTCTTCGATTGTCCGGGGAATGGGAAGGGACCCGGATCTACCGCTAGGAGGCGAGGACTGAGTGATGCTGAGAGCCCTGTCGAATTCCTGTCTGCCCTCCAGGGAAGAAAATAGCAGGAAATAATGCAATTTGGTTATTTGTCTTGACGGTCTTGCCGAGGGATGTGAGGGGAAGGCGGTGGGATGCAAAAACGAAGATGCTAGAGCTGCCCGTGTGTTTTTCTGTTTGCTGCCTCGTCAGCCTTTTCTTTTGTAATTTTAGTTTTTGTTTAATTAAAACTATTGCCTGAGTTCCTTGTGTCTTCCGCTCCTTTGCACCGCTGAGAGGTGCAGCTCAGGCAATAGTTTTAATTAAACAAAAAC
>JAUCNO010000386.1:2121442-2137787 GCA_032353835.1 Enteromius viviparus | reverse complement strand
AATAAATCTACAAAAATGTCAACAATTCTGTGTTTTTCTGTCAATATGGGGTGCTGTGTGTACATTAATGAGGGGAAAAAATTTACTTGAATTGAAATGAAATTTCATTGAAAAAAATGAAATCAAAAACCCTAGTCGAATGCCTGTGTCATGAGTAATTATCTCGATTGAGCTAAAAGAGTAAAATGAGACAATTAGATGAATTTTGTAACTATCAACCCAATTCTCTCGCCGCCTTGCAAGCACTTATATTTACTTTGTCAAACACAGATGTCATTGATGTTCTGAAGTATTTCATGTTGAAATCAGAAGGTTGGAGAGGGACAAAAATTCTAAGCTAATAACCTTTCATTTAGGTTTGAAAGCAACAATCTCACTTCAAAACTTTTACTTTTAGTAGCATACAAGAATTTAAATCTCATGCGTGGGCTAAAAGCCAGCATTTTGATTTCATAAGCCCTTTATCTAATGACCCCAGCAATGAAAAAAACAAGCACATTTAATATTTTCAGTAGTTTTATTGAAAAATGCCTCCTCTGTTTCAGAAATAAATAAGAAAATAAGGCTGTGGAATTCACAATGTGCAGTTACAAACATGAAGCAGCAATACTATATATATATATATATATATATATAGTCTTGCACGCAAATGCCAAAACTGCATTTGATACAGATAAAACAACAATTACAACAACTATATTCTGGATAAAAAAAAGAAAAACAAACAACTACAAATGAAAAAAAAAAAAATTAAAACATACTAAATATACACCACAGACATGCAATTCCACCTTTGGTAAAATCAGCTGTGAGGTTAAACCAAACATTCATCCAATATGATCAATATCTGATTTATAATATCATGATGGAGGGCACGTTTTACTGCAGACGTTAACAAAAACAAAGACAATTTCTCTGGTGAATGAAGACAGAAATGGATAATAATGTGTATTCGTACATAAATGATGATTGGTGAATATGAGGATGGCTGGAAGAGGCGATGATCTTTGGAAAGCCTTCAAATTAATAAATTATCAAACACCTTACACCTGCACGCTGCTATGTATGACATGTCAATGATTCCAATCGGACACATATTCAATGCGATTTTACAAGCCATGGAGTACAGAAAGAAGCTTCGAGGTTATATTAGGAGATTCATGCGTCTGACCTGCTGAATTCAGACAGGGTTTAAAGGGTTAAATTATCTGTACAAGCCGTCGAAATGTCATCAAACACAAAACATGAGCCAGTGAACCCATCCCCCCTCCTCTTTTTTTTTTTTTTTTACCAAGCTTTCCTTTCAGATCCCGTCTCTGGCAGTGACCTCTTGCGCCGTTGGTTTGGTGAGATCTCAAAGTCTTCTTCTGGGATTGGGACTATTTGCTCGGCATCAGGTGGAAACTGTTCTGCTTGGAGATACGGCAGTGGCCAATTGAGTTACTCGACAAGCAAAATACGATTATTACCTTTCTCAGTCTGTTCTCAGTTGGTGAGATGTAAATGGGTCAGTGCTTTATGTATGTACTTTACGCACAGCAAGGTCCGAAAGCCTGAAGCCTCAAGTAAAAAACGCTTCCGAATGACATCAATCGATCAACAAGAGCGGATATCGCAATTAGATGAAACAACTTTTTCCTACAAGGTCAAGGGTTCAATTGAATAAAATCTAACCGACTTTGGATACAAGCGTATGCCAAATACACGAGATCCAAACGAAACCACAAGCTTCAAAGTTTGTTTTTCCATATTTAAATGAGAAAAATGTCCAATTTTAATTAGGTTTCAGACTTTGGGACCCCAGTGTTTGTATATAGGGTTGGAGCATTTTTTCCAGTCATCTGAATTGAAAAAAACGTTGCCTGATACCTGAATTCATCTTCTATTCATAAACATTGTTAAAATTACTATGAAAACTAATGTCTGCTGATATGGGCAAGATTGCCTGCTTAAGGAAAATATGTCAAGAATTCAGCCACACACCCATAATCTTCTAAACCCTTACTTCCAGCCAAATGAAAGAGAAATGATCTCACTGATACAGAAATGAACCTTTAGTAAATGAAGCTGGCAAGACGTACAAGTGCGTACATACTAAAGGAGAAAAGAGAAAAAACCTCCAGGGTCCGATAAACAAAAGGCAACTGGCCCTGAGCAAACGTCTGTGAGATCACTTAAGGCACGCAGTAAAATAAGAGGCACTAGTGTCAGCATTATGCAAGCAGTTGATTTCAAGCTCACTACAAGGGTTAAAGCTATTGTTTTTTTTTTTTAGTGGTCTGGTCTTCACTAGCTAGGCACGATTAGTTTATGTCCAGATAAACAAAACCTCTTGGATTCAACATGCTAAATGAGAGTTGTTTTGGCTACAGATCCACCTGGTTAGTATTTGCTGTGGTTGCTGGTGTGTTTTGGTCATGCGTCTCCAGCTGACTGCAGCTTGTTTTGGGTTGTTTTGACTGCCGTCACTGATGCCCGTGGCTGTGAGTGGTTGTTAGTACCCATCCGCAGATCGTAATCTCTGTTTGTTGCTTTTATCTGTTTGTTTGCTTTTGTTCAATAGTGTTCGCTTAATCATCTCCGTGGTTGGTTATCTGCACAGAGCCCAATAACGTGATTTTCTCAGGATTTCAAAGTGTAAGCAGCACAGGTGGTTTAGAAAGTTTATGAACCTGGAACAGGTCAAAGAGTGGGTTAGAAATCTTTGCCAGACAAATCACAAACTGAAAATGAGCTTCTGATATCGTGAAACTAGAGAGGGTGAAAATACCAAGCACGTTTCATTCCCAAATCAAAAGAAGAGCACGAAAATGAAGCTTATTTTTAGGACGATAAGAACAATTCTGTCATTAACTCTTAATTTGTTCTTAAGATGTTCTTTTATATACAGTATACATATTACAAAGGATGAAAAAGTTGAAGCTTAAGAGCTTTAAAGGATTAGTTCCCCCTCATTAATTGCTCACCCTCGTGCCGTTCCAAACCCACAAGACCTTCGTTCATCTTCCGAACACAAATGAAGATATTTGTGATGAAACAGACAGCAACACAACTGAAGGGATTCAAGATCCAGAAACGTAGTAAAAACATCAGTAAACAGTCCATGTGACCTCAGTGACTCGTGCACGCACAAAAAAAGTATTCTCCTATCGTCACTGGACTGTTTTTACCATGTTTTTACTGTGTTTCTGGGATCATGTCAGTTGTGTTGCTGTCTATGGAGAATCAGATGTCTCTGATATCATCAGAAATATCTTCATTTGTGTTCTGAAGATAAATTAAGATCTTCTGGGTTTGGAACGACATGAAGGTGAGCAATTAATGACAGGATTTTTATTTTTGGATGAACTAACCGTTCAAACCCGATGTGGCTTTCTTAATCATTTGTGAATTACAGAAATCTGAATACATTTTTTGTGAAGCTGTAAAGGCTTAGAGTCTGTGAAATGATCAGATGCATTAAAATGCATCAGAAGCGACTGGTGTAGTTCAGATTTGCATCACAGGAATAAATTACAATTGAAACCGTATTACAATAGGGAACTTTTTTTTTTTAATCAATGATATTTCAAACTATTACACAATATTTTAGCAGCCTTGCTGAGCAAAAAAGACTTTCTGTCAAAATAATGGCATCATAAAAATGGCTTCATTTTCTTTATTTCTTTATATTTTGGAGTGAAATGTGCCTTGTGCGTGTTCTTGAAAAGTTTAAGATAATCTGCATTATTCAGCTGTAACTAGCTACATCATCTACTGCTCAGTTCATGCACTGTGTTACACTACACATGCTATTAATGTTGTTGTTTCTAGTGTCATGCACCGGGCACAGCTAGAACATGAGGGACGTACCTCTGTAACCCTGTCCATTATATGTCATACCGACACACAGAGAGGAGTCACAGTAGCCAGGCGGGCCGGGTGGACCACGTACTCCGGCGACACCATTACGACCGGGCTGACCGCGGATGCCCGGCGGGCCGCTTGAACCAGGAGTGCCAGTTCTGGACTCACCAGGTGGGCCTACAGAAATCAGGGGAAAACAACCTTAAACTGTGACATACTGTAAATGGGTTTTTATTTTTATTTTTAAATTAGCTTTCAGAAATACTGTCTGTAATCATTTTACACTTGTGCCACATTTGCAATCAAATGTATGGTGCACATTTTTTATGTGAATTGTAACATGAAATCATACATACATTTCAGTTTTCATCTGCAGTCTTAATGTTTAGTGTAAATAAATCACTGTACTATAAGCATCAACAAATATAAATGCACACACGATGACTGTTACCCGACAGGTTTTCTTAAAAGAGATGTATTTTCGATTCGACTGCACTGATGCTGCTGGATGAGAACTGAACTGAACTATATAGAGCCGTCTTTTATTCCTCAGTAAAGTTTATTATTATAGAAGAACTTTTGCAACATTGACACGGGTCACTTATAATATATAATACTTATAATATATAATATACAGTATATAATATATTACAAATATAATTAATCAGCATTGAGCTTATCTAATCTGAGTCTTCTTTAAAGCTTGTTTCTAGCTTGATACAATTTGTTTTATAACTGATGAACATCGACATGGCCTTTTGTCTTACGTAGAGCCATTTTCAAGCTAAAACTGACATCATTTTAGAATTGTTAAAATTTCACCACACTGTATTTCTGTGAAGCTGCTTTGAAAAAAATCTGCCTTATATAAAGCGCTATATAAATACATGTGATTTAACCTGCCTGACATACGGGAAAAGTCTGGAAGTGTTACGTAACTTAAAACATAACTTAACTGCTCTGTGTCTAAAAAGAAGGAAAGTGGCGAATGCGAGTTCAAATATAGCTTAATCTCCTTCTAAGAAAAAGGAAAAAACGGGCCAGTAAATCACAACTTTTCCAGGTTTGTCATGACTGTATTCTTCATCTAGATGAGCTCCAGTAAGCTATGTTACAGCACATGAAACATACCAGGTGGTCCAGTGGATCCTCTCTGTCCTTTCTCTCCGATGCCTGGACTTCCTCTGTCTCCCTTTTCTCCAGCTGGTCCTAATGAAAACACATACAAAGCCACATCTATAAATCCACGCACACACAGTATGCATCAGCAACACACTGCTAAATGTGCCATAGGATGCTGGGAAGCCGACAAATGCACTCTGAATCCTTGCAGCAGAAAGAGCTTCTTAGCGTGAAGAACATCTTCAAAATCTAAAGAACCTTTATCCAGAGTAAAGAATCTTCTGGTGGAATGGAAAGGTTCTATGAATGTTCACCGCTGCCAATAGAGAACCTTGATTTTTAAATGTATGAGAGAGTGTTTCCTATTAATTTGGACAGCAAACCGCACAGCAGCTCACCAGGCATCAATTATTTGTCTTAGCATTTCTACATATACTGTACAGCGAGGGCAGGGGTCCAAACTAACCACAGCTCTTGAGGCTGATTAAAATCACATGGTAGTGTTTGGCACGGTTTTCTGTTTATGTTTTGGTTTGGCTGTTGTTTCAGGTACCTCGTTCTCCCTGACGACCAGGCAGCCCTGGACTTCCGGGAAGGCCGTTTCTGCCTATCCGACCGGGCTCTCCGCGTTGTCCCATGGGTCCTGAAGGTCCAGGGGGGCCAGCGGGCCCTGGGCTGTTGCTGTGATAGTTGCTGGGGATCTGGTTAATCACTTCGTTGAATCGACCCATTTGTCCTGTATAATGTAAATCATAAAACAGCAGATTTGAATGAAATGAAACCCTTGGGATCCTCTGAACATCAGACAGTATCTCATGCCATCCTTTAGCCATGACTACTGTTTCAAAGACTTTCAGATTTTTATGAAGAAAGGGTAAACTGATCAAACGTGACAGTAAAGTCCTTAATAATGTTGCAAAAGGTTCTATTTGAAATAATGTCTATATATCAAATAATTATGTTTCCACAAATAAGTATGAAGCAGCACAGTGTTTTCAATGTTGATAATAATCAGAAATGTTTGTTAAGCAGCTAATCTGCATAAAAGCATGATTTCTGAAGGATCATGTGACACTGAAAAAAAATCAGCTTTGATCACTCATTTTGCAGTATATTCAAAAGACATATTTTAAATTGCAATAACATTACCCCGTTGTCATTGAATAAAAGCAGCATAAGACACTTTTTAAAACTTTAAAGCAGCACTGTGAATATACACTACTGCTTAGAGTCGAAATCGTTATTTCAGTGTACTGTATGAAATGCATTACCGTTCACGAGCTGTTCGCACACTTGTCTGGCAATAGAGCGCATCAAGCTCTGGGATGCGATGTCTCCCTAGGAGAATGAATACGAGATGTTAACGTCTCCTTCACTCAAACTCTAGCAAAATGATGAAAGCAGATATTAAAATCATCACTCACTCTGTCTCCTTTGTCTCCTTTAACCCCAGTGGGTCCCTGTATGAATGAAAATCATATTTCTCTTTAAATAGACTGTGACGCATCCAAACATGAACTAAAATCACTGGCTTGCTCCTGACTTATGCCCAAAACCACACTGTGCATTTCAGTGAGTTAATATCTGCTGCACTGAACTGCAAACGATGTGGATTGCATTAGATGCATTCCTTTAACTTTTTGGATAAAAAAATAAAAAAAACAGGGCAATTGAATGTGTTTGGTACAATATTGAAAGGTGCCAGTCATGTTTTGCAAGACTAAACAATTAACTCGGATTTGAGTAAATCTTGGCAGACTTTCTAGAAGAAACACAGGGTCTTTTTCTCAGAAGGAATATCAGCAGGAGATGTCAGCTCTCAAATAATAGACATATAAAAAAGATGTTATTTTATTTTTTTCTTTTGATCAATTTGGCAAATCAGTGTCGGTGTCAGTATTGCGCTGTTGTATACGTCTATGAAAACCATACCGGAACACCTGTGTCTCCGTTCTTTCCAGGCTTTCCAGTAGGTCCCGGCATTCCAGGGGCTCCTGGGGGTCCCTGAACAAAAGAATAACAGCTCTGGTCTTCAGCAAAACAGATGTCTGTAATGCAGTCTCACATCTGAGCAAAAGAAAACAAATTTAACAACACCCCCCCCCCCTAAAAAAACCAAAAACATACCATTGGTCCTTGTGGGCCCATGGGTCCTGGAGGTCCCTCCTTCCCTGGGGGTCCCTGCATTGATAACATACATTCACAGATCCACAGTGGGTTCGTTTCTCGTTCTCAAAGAAACATCTGTGTTATATTTGAGCCTCAAATCAAAATCAAGAACATGAAGCATATTTAAGGACTACTGAGATGTTTTGTGTTGAGATATTATTTTTGTTGTATTACAGTAATGAGAGAATGTGAGGAAAATGCACTTAACTTTAAATTTGAAAAACATAATAATTTCTATTATTTAAAAAATATAAGTATACTATATTTTAAAATATAAGTAAGAAATATCAACTGTACATTAGCACTACATGTAAAGTACATAAAATGCCATTTAAATACACAGTTCAAGTACTTTAAAGTATAATAATAATTTGATTACTATTATAAATATATTTTTATTATTTTAAATCAAAGAATACATATTGTATTCTAAAAACAGAATATTAAAAAATAATAAAGGTTCCCCAGCTATTCGTGATTTATGGATGAAATGCTTCACAAATGTATAAAACCTACATTGAAATAATGTTTTTTCATCTAACATAAGTGAAAAATATCTTAATGCTTTATATAAAATATCATGATATAATTGCCCTTTGATGATGTAATTAAAATGACTACTTCATTTGAATTTGGGGTGAAATGTGCTCAAAAAAATGTTGTGATGACAATCACCCTGATGTTTTGTATACTTCACTCACCCGTATTCCTGCTGGTCCAACAGGCCCTATGGCACCAGCCGGTCCCGGTGGACCCTTGGAGAAAGAACGGAAGAAAAAGCAAAAGCTTAAACTAACAGTCTCAGTGCCAGAGTCTCACACCAGGTTCACATTAGCACAGGTCGCTTACCTCCGACCAAACAAATCAAACTACTTTCCACAAACAATTTCCCACCAACACACAAGATATCCTTCCATTTCGTTCTCGCTAGCTTTCTTTCTCGTTGTCAATCCTGCTTTTCCTTTGATGTCTTGGCATTAGATTTACAGGGTACTTAATATATTCCAGATCCGTTTTACTGGCCGTTATAAACCCTGGCTGCATTCTCTGCAAGTCATTAAATGCATGTTGTTATAGCAACTCCTCCAACACGGTCACCTGCACAGCTCGGCCCACTCTTCGTTAAGAGGGATCGGATATCGCAGGCCGTCCTGGAGAATTTACAAAACAGCCATGCAGTATAACCACAACAGTGAGAAAAATGTCTGCCTTTCGTTGTCTCCCTCTTTATTTGTGAATGAACTTAAATATCGCTCCTGCAATTTATTATTCACAAGAACCAGTGCTGCCAGAAAGCCATGTTCATATCTATGTTTTCTGATTGTAATTTGTCACATAATCATAATCACCTTGTCAAATCTTCCATGCTATCCTTGGATGTTCATTGTGTTCTTTTACATAATGGGCACTGAGGCTTTCAAGCTTGACAAATGACAAAAAACATTATAAAAGTCCATAATTTTTGGGAACAGACTGAAATTGGAGTTTTTATTTGCCAAAAATATTACCCTCCCTCTGTGGCTGTCAAGTCTCATATTAATAGAGATTTATTCAGTAACAAAGTTATCGTTCTGCTTCTGAATACAAAGCATTCACATAGACTTTTAAGGTGTCTTTTTTTTTTTAAATCCACTCGTTTCAGAAAGACATGCCAGAATATATTATTAGGATTATATAACATTATAAATATATAAATTTGTATCTGTAATAATAAAACATGCTAAAATCCAATAGCACCGCTATATGAAATGTATGCACATAATTAAACATTACAAATGTATTTAATTATAAATAAATGTAAATTATATATTTTATTTCATGTATTATTTTATATAAATGATATATTTTGCTTTCACATTGCACAAAAAACAAAGTATTCATTATTTAATAACATCACTAAATCCCTTGCTTTGCAGCGATCACTCTATTTGAGCTGTGGTTAATTTGGTTTTACAATACATTATCTTTGGCTTTAGACATCGTATGGACTTTTATGATACTTTTTATGCTGTCTTTTTCTTTTAAATCAAAGCACAAATGATTCGGCAAAACATCTCCTGTTGCATTGCATGAAAGACATACAGTTTTGGAACGACATGAGAGTGAGTAAACAATGCTATAAAGTTCATTTACAATGTATAGTGCGACCCAAACCAATTAGACAATCTTCTGCTGTTTGTCTTGTATAAGATATTACACACTATAGCTACAAAACCACCACCGAAAACCAGTTGCAAAGTCTTCTTCACTAGCTCCACACATGCTGTCCAACAAAAAGAAGTGGAGAGTTTAATGGGGAGCCACAAAGTGGCACCGATTAGGACTCCGCGCAATTACAGCCCCAGCCCACATTTTATCTTGTGGCGTGATCTACAACTATTGTTGAGCGCTGCCTCCCAGCCATCCCCCCTCCTGAGTTATGATCTAACATTTGCCACATGGAGCTCATCCAGAGAGGGAGCGCAGGCTGCGAAGAGCAAATAATCCTCCCATTTCCCCCCTAAGACTTGGGGCGGCTCTCCAGCGCAACACTTACTTTCTGTCCAGGTAAGCCAGCATCGCCTGAATCCCCCTTTGGACCTGGACGACCCTGTGTGGAGAAAATAAAAGCAGAAAGCTTTGGTAAAGCGCTTCAGCGTGATCAACACATATATCAGTTCAGGGAACACAGACGAGAGGGAAACTGATTGGCTGTGCAAATATGGCTGCCATCAAACTGCAGTTTTGTGTGTAGTTTTAGGGGTGGCTACATGGCTGCTAGGGTTTACTGAGTAGTTGCTACAGTAAGTCCAAGCCTTTAGGTATGGCTTTAAGGCATGTTTACGACACTGACAATAACAACAGTGTTTTTAAAAAAATCATATATTTTGAACTATCCAAAGCCTATGAAACGCCATATTTCATTTTTGACAGGAATGAAAACAAGGCTCCGAGGGATTGAAGTACAATGGTTCAAAGGCTCAAAGTGCCCCTATTATGAATTTTTGTAAATTATCTTTCATGCAGTTGTGTACCACAGCTCTAATAAGTAAATGATAGCATCCTGCAAACTTTTAAATCTGAAAGTGCACTGTGTATAAAGTTATTGTCTTTCAAAAGAAAGAGTCAACTCCAAAGTCCTTTTAAACACGAATCCCAAGCTGCTTCATGTTGATGCCAACATGCAAATTCATTCTTTGCCACTAGATGCCTCTTTTGGAGCGGTAAAATAGCCGTTTCCCGGGTAACTGTGTCCACAAAGTGGCAATCAACGCTGCTTTATCAGGCATTACCAGTGTTGCCCAGTATACGGTTTTCTGGAAGAATTGGGCTACTTTAACACTCTTTCTGCTGGATGTTCTTCATGTACGCGGGTCAATGCAACCCTTTTATTTAGATATTTAGCCTCTGGAATGCAACTTTTATTTATAAAAATGTGCATTTTACTCCTTTAGAATACAATTTTTACCGGGAATAGCCCATGAAAAGCATCTGCATCTGTGAAAACCTGTAAAACCTGTCAGTTCTGTAAAAACTTCCAGTAGACCAAAAACATCATTAAACAGTTAAATTACAACAAAATTTCATGATCTAGAATGTTTAGACAGTGTGTGTCATCAGAAAGACTGTAGGTCTATTCCTGTGCTTTGAATAAACAGAATGCTATTGTTTGTTGGTATGGATGCTAAACAATTATAATAATATTAATAGTAATCAATGTAAATTTCTATCATTTCAATATCTTCCTTCTCACATTTAAAATCAGCAAGAGTTCATTCTTGTAATTTAATTAAACAGCAGCCTTGAGAATTGTCATTATTCAAATTTCATTATTAATTTTATACATACATATATATATATACATATCATGCAGACCTCTCCTTAAGCCAAATGAATCACAGCGAGTTATACACTGATGTTTAATACTTAGTCTTATTGATTTGTTTCAAGCCCTTAACCCCAAGTATGAGTGATAGTAATAGTGATGCTTGCAAACAGCATTAAAACGCAGCAGCTGACATGGAGAAGGGAATAAATCCAGTGAGATTTGTGTGCTAGCAGCAGGATCAGGCGGTTTAAAGTGCTCTGATGAGCGTAAAGCCCCTAGACACGCAGGAATGCTGAATCCAGAGCTCGCAGCCATAATTATGCCTCCGCTACAACTTCTAGGATAATAAATAACCTGAATAATCCCTGTTTGGTGCGCGGAAGTATTTACAGCAGGCTGCTGACTTCTGAATGTGTGAGGAGACAATGGATGCATGATCAAATCTGAGATGGACTTACAGCTTCGCCAGGGATGGAGAGCCCACTGGGTCCCTGTGGTCCTGGAGGGCCCATCGGGCCGGGCAAACCCATATCTCCACGTGGACCCATCGAACCCTGCAGGAGCAAACAGAATCAATGTGTGAAGATGACAACGTTCAATCCTGCAGATACATTTGATGAATATCTGTCATGTACAGCTTAGGGAGCATTCTGACGTAATAGAGAAGGATAAGCAGATTACTCACGGCTTGACCGGTTTCTCCTCTTTCCCCTCGTGGTCCTTTGCTTCCAGGTGCACCCTGGGAAACGAAGAAAATGTGTGGCGAATTTACAGAGAAAATAGTCCTGATATTAGCACAAACTATTTTGACTATACCTGAATCAACATTTTAAGGCTCAACACTAAACATAAAAGGACTGTTTTTCATGCACTCGCTGTCTACTTTGCTTCCATGACTTGACTTCTTTCACACTAAGGTAAAGAATACATGTTTATCTCTTTGCATCTGTAAATTTTAAGTACAATATGTAAGCTGTTTTCTTCAAATGAATAAGAAATCTCCACTTCTGCAGCACTTACATAAATCCTGTATTCCTCTGGAGGTTTTCAAATAAGAGTTTGTCCATAGATCATTCGCTAAATTTGTATCTATTCCTATAAATTTTAAACCTGTTGCTTTCAATCTTCATTAGCACACTTTAGTTGACTTACCACTGGCCCTTGAGGCCCCTGGGGCCCGTTACTGTCTGAGGTGCATGTGCAGGCATTGGGAAGAGGTGGACATTTAGACTCATCTCTCTGAACCACAAATAAAACAAAAACATATAAGAAACAGCAAAATAAACAAACAGCAGCATGACAGACAGCATCAGTCATCATAAACGGTTTCCTGTGTGTAGGTTAGTTATTTAGATGTTCTGAAAGGCATTGTAGAGGAACAGTAAATGAAAAAACTGGTTATAGACTTGACCAGGCTGATAACTAAAACTCTGCAGGTTCAAGCAACGGACCAGAGGTGTTTTGCTTCTGGCCAATCGCTCAACATTTTCAAGAGATACAATGGTTGCATTTTTCAAAATCACTACTAGCCTCTCCGGATACCTAATTTCAAAATTACATGCATTATAACAACAGCTTTTCGCTCTCATTATGGGAATTCGGCAAAAAAGAGATTTGTCCATCACAAAAAGTTCAGCAAGTTTGACGAACAAAAAGGCAGAGCGAAACCACACTCATCGGTTGGCTATTTGGGCTCATAGTCATTTATCTGTAAATGTCCCTGTAGCTTTAAGAGTGACTCAACAGCTATTATACAGTACAGTATAATACAGGAAGTGTACTGCAAATCACCTTGGATAAAAACTAAAAGCTGATGACATCACCAGTGCAGATCTGGGATATGATGTCAGCTATGGTAAAGTTTTCTTCCACTTCCACTTAAGTCTTTGTTTCTGTATCCTTTGGCTTTGGGTGCAAGGACAGGACACATAGCTACAACACACCTGATTAAAACCTCTTGTGTTATGACTGTCAGAAGTACCATAAGCAGAATAATATTTTGCTTATGGAGGACTAAAAATATAATAAAGAATTTGGACACAGCTGCTCTCGTGGTTTGCATCAAGAGGCAACGATTTCACACTTCACAATAAAGAACCGCAAATGAATGACAGTCAAACATCTCTTTTAAAACCCGTCTGCTGTTGACAAACCAAATAAAAATGGAAGAGCGCTCTACAAGAGATCAAAGAAAGGAAATGCTCTAACAATAGCGCGCGGTTTGGCCAAGCACATGTTAAATGTCATGTTTCAATGTGGTCAACAGGGACGCATTAGAAACATATGGAATAGTATGACAGATCTGCGTAGGTGGATGAAAGATGTTGGAGGTGTGCGTGAGAGTCCATTGACTTGTCATTTGTTTTTAATCTTAAGTGACTGTAGAGGAACCCCTCTGGAGCAGTCTGGAGTTAAGAGCCTTGCTTAAAGCCACGATGATCAAAGGCACGGGGTCGGATGTAAGCAGTGTGGTTCATGGGTCATCCTTACCTGACATTTAAGCCAGCATTTGTGTTCTTCACCTTTGCGTAACCCTGGCTAGGTTTGCAACAGCTGTTCATAAGTTCTCAATTAAATTGGGAAATCCACACTAGAGGCTAATTTTCTTTCTTTCTACTTGAAGATCATAATTAGTTATGAAATTTGCTAGCCATTTCTGTGTAGGATTGTTTTACTGGCTACAACCGGTTGCACCATTTGATGTCATAATGCCGAATTGAGCTAGTAGGTCAAAAGATCAAGGTGACAATTAATCTTAGTGATTCAATTGAATCGATTTCCATTAAAATCCACACCCATAATAGAGAACGTCATTTAGGTACACATTGCATCTGAAACTAAATATTCCATCTGTACTGTACATAGAGTATTGTCAGTAATACTTCAAAAGTGAATTAGTGCAGTGCTAAAATATTTAGTAGCACGCAAGTTGCAACTTCACGTCAAAACTAGGCACAGCTGTTGCGACAGACAACTGATCTCTAGAGGCTTTCTTAAAGTCTTCTCTTACCATTGAAGGGAGGTCACAACATCTGTCCCTGCTGGTCCAGCCGAGACTGCACACAATGTCAAACATCTGGAGCTGAAACTGCCCAACCAGAGAGAAAACGGATGTTACACGTGTCTTTGATAAAAGCTTGCATTTTCAAATATGGGCCTCAGACACCCATTAAAAAGATCCAGGCTGGAAAGAGCAAGAGCGGGAAGCTCATGGTCAATGTGTTTGTACCAAGGTGCTCTTAAAAATAAAGGCTGCTTATTGGCATTGATGGTTGCATGAAAAACCCTTACCCTCCATCTTTCCAGGGATTCGTTTAGATTATTAATATCTTCTAAAAAAAAGAACCGCTCACCTAAAGGTTGATTCTTCTACGGCTTTCTCTGTGAAAAGCCACTTTTGGAACCTTTCTGAGAGCGTAAGTGTTTAGTGTTTTGCCGTTTGAGCTTACCGTTGCCGATTCTCCTTTAGATCCGATAGATTTGGACATTTTTCCGAGCACTTGAAATCCATCCATCGATGTGTTTCCGGCTGCTTTAATCTCCTTCTCAGCCACTTCCTGGCAGTCCACGTTCAGCTTGACGCTCTTGGGAGACACCAGGATGTGGAGCTGGAACAAAAGAAGAGTGTTAGATGTTCAAGCTTTTAACAGACTCATGGGTCATTTTAAAGGAAGAACTTGTGCTAATTTTCAGCAAAGTCATTTAATAAGTCTCAGTTGGCAGTTTTCTATTGTTGTTTTAAACTCGAAGAGCTTCAGGCCTTTATTAGGGATTTCTGGGAGTCTCTCTGTTCAAAGGGAGTGTCCTGGCCAGAGGCGCGTATAAAACCAGCAAGTTCTTTCAACACCAAATTCATCCTGACACGCTCAAGGCAACGATAACAGTGAGTTCATGGTAAAATATTTTTTACAGAGAATTTGGGAAAACTGAACAGCAGCTAACAAGAGTGTAAACAAACACATCACTGCCTATGACAGTGGGACTGTCAACCCATCCAGCTGATTTCACACTTCTACTACAGATTGAGGGCCAATACAATAAACAACCAAGAGCTTTTCAGAGCAATCTATCAAATCAGCATAGATAGCAAACAGCATCATTTTCTCAAAACATACAAAGGAAAATATTTGACAATATTATTGCTTTTACTGCATTTTGGATCAATTAAATGCAGCCTACTTCTAAATGGTAGTGTAATTTTACTCTTCCTAATCTTCCTCAATTCTAAATAACTTTAGACTTTGCTATACAAAACTGATCCTACATACCAAATCTAGCAGTGAAGGTATGAAACGAAATGGTCATTATGAACTACTTGGCTTAGGATCACCCGACTCGTCAGTCATGTTAATTGCGTTGCTCAGGCTGCATATCATGTGTTTGGTGGCGTGATTGCAGGTTGGCGCTGTATTTCTTACTGAATTGCCCCCTCAGAGTTATTTCAGCTCTCTGATCCACATGATCAATGTACACTGATATTCCCTGTTCACTACAGTGCATGATGAAGTCGTTCCTCCATATGCCATGGACCGTCGGGCTGCCAAGTCTTAAACACCAGCTGAACGCGGCGATGTAATCACATTTCTCCACCGCAAGCTAATGGAGGAGCTCAAAGCCAAACTCATGCTATGGATCAGGAACGGATTGGAAAACAAAGAGGATGCGATTCCGATCTGACCACTGAGGATTGGTCAGTATTAGTAAACATGCTGCAGGCCAGAGATACACTGACGTTCACCTCACTATTGGGCTAAACAAAGCGAAAAAGACATGATATTCGTTAGAACGATTCTGTGAGCGGTTTTCGTTCGAGTCTCGTCACAAACTGCCTATCAAACCTTGTCAATATCAAACCATACATGACATCACTAAACGTCTACACAAATGTGGTATGTATTATCTAAAGCTGTTCCTGTGGCACATGATTGTTTTCTGTTTGGCCTGGAGGTCCCCGGGTTCTTCTGTTCTCAATTATTATATCCTATATGGAGTAATACAGCTTACTGCATAATGCATAGTAATAATAGAACTATACTTTACAAAAAAAAAGTTAGTATAGGAAACAGAACACACTTCATACGAGGGGTTTTTGATGTCAAGGACCACCTAATATGATGAAGGACTCTCTTTGTTTATATATATATATATATATATATATATATATATATATTTATATATATATATATACAGTAAATAAAAAGTATCAACAGTACATATTAAGAAATAAACCACTGTGTGATATTAGAAAAATATATTTTTTTGTTTCTATTCTAATAATTTTAATAAGTAGTATTAAAAGTAAATAAAAGTACTAGGGGTGGGAAAAAAAAAATCGATATTGCAATATATTGTTGTGCCCTCTGTCGCAATAAATAATCGATACACTAACGGCCAATATCG
>JAUCNO010000386.1:2091057-2112460 GCA_032353835.1 Enteromius viviparus | reverse complement strand
ATGTGTTTGTATTTATATATACCTAATAAATATACACAGTACATACAAATATATTATATAAAGAAAAACTTTTATTTCGATGTGATTAATCATGATTAATCCGTTGACAGCACTACTATAAATAAATAAATAACAAACGTTTGACTGGTAGTGCATACATAATGAAAGACAGTAAATGAAAGCATCTTGAGTTTGACTCACGGTCTAGAGGATTCAGCTTGATTCTGTACGAGGTGGCGGCACGGTGAGGCGTCCATCTGATGCAGAACCTGTCGTAGCCAACATCGTACGTCTCCAGGTTGGTCACATTGAGATACACTGAAAGGTCAAGGCAGAAATGTTGCGCTCCAATTACAAATCTTGCTGAATAGCATAAAACTAACAACGTAGAAATAAATGCAAACATCTGAAAACATACATGTTGTTCCTTGCCCCGTGAGAGGTTTGCTGACACCACTATCATATTGGGCGTACACCTGAACATCATACGTTGTACCGGGAAGCAGGTTATGTAGGGTATAGCTGGTGACATCACCAACAAACACCTCCAAAGACTCATCTTTATCTGAAAAAGCAAAAAAAACATTTTACTGAAATCCTCTATGCAAAGAAAATCATGAATTTTTCACACTATTGCAGTATTTGGTACCTGTTGGTTGGTAAACTAGCTTGTAGCCCATGACGGGAGCTGGCGCTGGATCCCAGGACACACGGAAGCGTGTGTACCACTCGTCTGAGACACGCAGGTTCTGAGGAGCCAACAGGCCGACTGAACAGAAGATCCAAAGTAAGACTTGTGGTTAAAAACCTTATAACAAGAATTACACAGATGTACAGTCATGTTTTAGCTGTGCTGAGTTGTTGCTGGTAGCTGAAGGATGTTCTGGATTCTAGCCCATGCTAACTCGCAGATTTAATGTTAGCTTATGCCAACACAAACACAGTTTTCCAAACTCTCCTCAGTGTCCTAGCAGCAATTAATCACTCATATTCTCCTTTAACCCTTAAGAATGTCTAAGAGTTGAGAGTAGCAGTTTTGGGGAAGTTACTTGTACTGCTTTTTATTGTTAACTAAAATTAAAACAAAAAAAAAATGGATAACATTAATAAAACTCTGAATGTTGCTGTGGTAAAAACAAAAAACAGCATTGAAGTACTAAAATTAACAGAAAATAAATAAAAATTTATTCAAAAATCAAATAACTCTAATAACAAAATCTAAGCAATATTAAAAAAAATTATAATAATAATGACAAAAACACAATCCTCAAACATGCCACAAAAAAAAAATGAAATTAAAGTTAAAATATAAAAATAAACGCTAATTTAAAATATAGAGAACAACGATAGCAAATATACAATACTGAAATAACCACTAAAATTACAGTAAGATCGATTAAAGCAGCACCATTTCTACAAAAACAGCTGAAATAATGTTACGCTTTCATATAAAGTTATCTTGTCATTGATAATTGGAGTCAGATAGCCCCTAGTGGGTTTCTAAAATGCACTTTTTACACTTTATTAATACTGCAATACATCATGGAATAGTGTATCACAGCAGTGTATCTGCATGTGAGAGAAGTTTGTGTAACTTACGTGTTCTTCCATTTCCATTGAGTGATCCTCCTGGTCCGTCGGGATAAACTGCTGTAACTGTGATGTTGTATGGGGTGTCCGGAAGCAGATTTTGAAGGATAGCGTTGTTTCTGTTGCCGGGAACAACAGTCTGCAGGAAGAAGAACAAGCAATTTTTTTTTGCTCAATAACCACAGACAATTAGCAATTGAGACTTTGGCTTCGTCAGAATGATGTAGACCTAAATGAAGTGTAGATAGAAAGAATCCCTGAATAAAAAAAATATCAATTACTAAATTTACTCACAAACTCTGTGATGGGATCTCCGGTCAGCGGAGCATATGCAATCTTATATTGTTGTACGGGACCCTCGGCGTGATCCCAGCCGATGCTAATCGTGCTTGTGGTGGTTTCGAAGACCCTCATGTTCCTGGGTCCAGATCGTGGTACTGCAATAAATAATTACACATATGTGCACAGATTAATTAATTCCCAATGAGGTCTATAACGTGCATTTAACAAACAGTGAATTTCCATTTCATCCCATAAAACATCATTTTTAAATATGTAGCTTACATGTTTTTCCTTTTCCATCAATTCCTCGGCCTTCTCCATCAGGATATACCGCTATCACATTCACAGAGTACGGCGTATCTGGGACGAGCTGATCTAGGAAAGCATTGTTGATGTTGCCAGGAACAAGAACCTGTGGAGAAGACCATAGTTTAGATAACACAAAGACAAGTATATCCACAAACATCCACTGTATGACAACCCAGCAGAGATGTTACGAATCTGGCAAAGCGAATATACATAATGACGTCACTATTAAGCCCTGTTTAGATTAGCGGAGCTAGATAACATTTCCAAATAGATATGTAATGCAAACAGATGTGCTCATGGTACATAAATACTGTCAGATCTGCGTAATTGAGCCATAGAGACTGGATTTGGGGTTGACGGGGAAACCCCGTCGGCTACCTGTCAACACACTGCTGGATTATCACCCCATCTGCTCATTTGTTTCTCATTTGTAGGCTTCACATCACTGATGGCAGCTGCATACTTTCCATACACCAACGCTTATGACAGAATCACTTCTGGCACAAACTGATGGGTTTGACAAATATGGGTCAGCATGAGGATATGAAAATTTCTCTTTTTCGTCCCAACATGTTTTGTGTAGTTATGCAGTGACTCTATACGGGTTCGTATGGCAAACACAGCAAAAGATACCCAAAAACAAACATCCCGAGTAGTGAATCGATTCAGATGGTTTGTTGTAGCAATGAACTTGTTCAAATAAATAGATCTGCAGATTCATATAAGTCATCCCCCAGTAGGGTTCACGAAAGCCATTTAACTTGCTGTAGTTTAATAAATATTTAGTTAAATACTGCAGTTTATCATTTTGTTTTCAATTCATTGTCTTTGTTTGGGGTTTATTAGCTGCATTTTGTGTAAATTTACGTGTTTGAGTTAATTGAGGTCATTTTGGTTTTTATTATATGGTCTAATAGCTATCTGAAATGACGGGGCCCTTTTACAGTTTTAATGTCATTAGCTACTGTTTGTTTGGGGCAGGGGGTTTGTACTTTGTGTAGTGTGGCTATTTTTTAAGATGCAGATTAACTATCAGTTGATTGCATTCTGGATAAGCTGTGTCCAAAACTGCCGAAAACCTCATTTCATATGGTGTCCTATACCTTAATTGGCAGAGAATGTCACTGATTTTCGGGAAACACACACACTGTTTCACAAACAGCGCTAAGACTTAGCCTGGATACCATAGTTCAATTAGGAGGATACATTCTTGGAGAAAAAAAAAAACATTACTTGTGTGCATCTTGAGGCGAAAACAAAGGCACTGATATATTTTAAGATCAGTTAGTGCAAGTTTATTTCAGTTGAAACTGCTAAGACTTACATTTTAGTCTAGGACTAAAATGAGAACTTATGAATAGAAGTGTCCCAAAAGTGCATAAATGTAAATATGCAGAACTGTGCATCACTCACAGACTCAAGAGGTCGGATCCCACTCAATGGGGCGTAGGCAACCCTGTACTGCTGCACCTGGCCCGAGGCGGGTTCCCAGCGCACGTTCAGACTGTTGGGAGACGGGTTGTAGACCTGGATATTCCGGGGTGGGACTCTAGGAACTGTGAAATGTGTAGAATAAGAAGCCACAAAACAGCAGAGTGAGAACGAGGAATTTACAGAACGGCGGAGGAAGTGGAACCGCTCACAGAAGCTTTTTAACAGGAGGAAGCTCAGTAAAGTTCCGGAATGAATGCTGAGTGAAGCATTCGACAGCGGCGCAGACGGCTTTTATGGTGAGAAAGTGCCAAAAAGGAAAGGCGGGTGGTGGGGGGGCATTTAGGGTTGATGCTAAAACTGCTTAGTGTGCTTTTTAAACCGAAGCAGATGTGACGATTCCTACAGAAATCTGTTAAAAACTCTCCAACATAAGTTCAAAGGATCCAGGTTTCTTTTAGTGCAACTGACTAGTATAAATAAAATAAAAAAAACTCAAGCATCCTGTAGTTCATTTTTAGCATTTATACAAACATGCATACATTGTGTTGATTCTACACAATGAGTTGTGAAGCATATAAAACTCAGTTGCTAGTTTCGAGTGGTGTTCTGGTGAAATGTTTGGACCAAGTCTAAAAATAATTCCTCCCTTTTATTCTCTACCCAACAAATATGTAAGAAAAGCCGTAACACAGCTCGATTTGATCACTCAGCACCTCGTGTTTTTTGAGTTACAGTTATGCATAATTACAAGTACAACTTACGTGTCTTTCCTTTCTCAGACTGCCGGAGACCTTCTCCCTCTGGATAAACAGGAACCACAGTCACAGTATAGACCGTATCTGACAGAAGGTTCCTCAGGACTGTGTTGGTGGTGCCTCCAGAAACTTGCTCCTGTTGATGTTTGAAATTTAGACAAAGTTATTGAAGATGTCCGGAAAGACCAACTGAGCCTCTTCTGTAGATCAGCTCTTACCATGTCTTCAGCACCACCAGTTGCTGGGACGTAGAAGATTCGATACTGCCGCACGTTACCTTCGGCGGGCTCCCAGCGCACCTTCAACGAGCTGGTTGTGGGATCGGTGACCTGCAGATTCTTTACTCCACCCAGAGGCTCTAAGGATCGCGAGAATCGAAATTAAGCATGTAACAATGCTAAGGGAGTAACATTCAAACATGACGTTGCAGGCACGCACTTGTTTTTCCTTTCTCGGACTGTTTATTTCCTTCGGCGTCAGGATATACTGGTATTACAGTGACTTTGTACTCCGTGTCTGGTTGCAGGTTTCTCAGAATAGTATTGGTGGACATTCCTGACACTTGGGTCTGAAAAGGACATCAGTACAGCCACACAGTTAACAGCAAGCAAAACAAATGAACAAAAAAAAACCTCTTTTTTAATTCATTACCATGCTGGAAGCACCTCCAGCAACAGGCACGTAGATGACATTGTACTGACGAACATCTCCATCTGCTGGGTCCCATCGCACTCTTAAAGAGTTCACAGTTGGGTCTGTCACCTGGAGGTTCTTCACACTTCCCAAAGGTTCTGCGTCAAATAAACAGACATGTTGAACTCGAATAAACAGGGATTCCTCATCAAGGCAGATAAGTTCTCCATCCTGAAATTGCGAGTTACAAGTGTTTCGACTCACTAGTCTTTCCGTTTTCTGACTGCCGCTTTCCTTCCACATCATTTTCATACATAGGCAGCAATGTGACCTTGTACACCGTGTTTGCATCGAGATTACGTAGGACGGTGCTTGTTGTGCCACCAGAAACAAGTTCCTGATCACACAAAAAAAGATATTTGCTTACATAATGTGGAACGTCCTTTATATAAAAAAATAAAATATACTCCATCACATCTTACCATCTTCTCACTGTCTCCAGGCTGCGGGACGTAGAAAACCTTGTAATTGCGAGGGTTTCCGTCAGCATGCTCCCATCGCACATTTAGTGTGCTGCTGGTGGGATCGGTAACCTGAAGGTTGCGAACTCCACCCAGTGGTCCTGGAAAGCCCAATTATGTAAATTTATTAATAGTAAACAATAGCCAAACACTTTTTTATTGGATAGGTGCCCTATGATATGTCTTCACAATGAACTCACTTGTTCTTCCATTCTCAGAAAGAGGTTTGCCTTCCATCTCGTGATATACTGGCACCAATGTCACAGTGTAGGTTGTGTCGGGCTCCAAGTTCTTCAGAACAGTGGAGGTTGTGGTTCCAGAGACTTGATCCTGCGATAAAAATATACAACCTGTTTGTAACTCTAGAATGGAAACTCTAGAATTGGTGTACGAGTGGCAGCTGAAACTAGTCTTGTTTGCTATTTCTGAAACATCCATTGGAAATCGTTCTCACCACTTCCTGATCTTGGCTTCCGCTGGCAACGTAAATGACGATGTATTCCCGCACACTGCCTTCTGCTGGTTCCCAGCGTACGTTCAAGGTGCTGATGGTTGGATCTGTTACCTGCAGGTTTCTAACGCTGCCCAAAGGTTCTAAGAAGACAACAACAAAGTTGAATCAAGAAATGTGCCCAAAACTTTACCTACTTCACAGTTTTGGAGTCACTTACTAGTCTTTCCCTTCTGAGAGAGTTGAGGTCCATCTCCTTCAGCGTACACTGGCAGAACAGTCACTGTGTACATGGTGTCTGGCAGGAGTTTGCTCAGCACTAATGTTGTTGTGCTCTCAGATACTTGTTCCTGAAAGAACAAAGAAAACGGAGCTCAGCACAGTACACTATCTTCTTCTAACCCATTCCAACTAAGGAACCGTAGTTTGTTTGAACAAAGTTGCTCAATGTCTTCCCATCTGAAGAGATAAAGAAAACTAAACTTGTAAACTAAAAGAAAACTCAACTCTCTCTTTGTGGCTTGCCAAACAGATTATTTTCACAGTTTACTCCAGCTCCGTCTAAACATTAGTGCTCCCAGATGTAAACTTTCCTGCAGGTTTTTCAGCGTAATGAGAATTCAACTAGAGTTTCATTACATCACTCTCTCATCTCTGGTCCTCAAAGGAAGACAATGTCTATATACGTCTGTCTGCAAGCTGTGCCATTAGATTTCAGAGAGATTTCCACTTGTGACATCAACACTGTATAAACCAACTTTGAAATATTCAGAGATTCCTACCATGAGCTCAGCTCCTCCGTTGGTGGGCACGTATAACACTTTGTATCCCTGCACGTTCCCGTCGGCGGCATCCCATGTGGCAGTGAGAGTTGTGAAGGTGGGATCGATGAGACGGAGGTTTCGAACACCTCCAAGTGGCACTAGAGTGGAATAAACAAGAGTTTTATAACAGAGATAGTGTATCTGTGCATAGATACCTAAATAAGCTACGAGGTTAATACACACATGTCCTTCCATTATCAGACTGGCGCCTGCCCTCTGTGGCGGGATACACTGGAACCACAGACACTGTGTAAGGAGTATCAGGCTGCAGGTTTCTTAAAACAATAGACGTTTGGGCACCAGGTACTTGTTCCTATTTGCAACAATGGGAAAAATATCTTCAGTTATATCTTGAGCGATATATACTGACTATATTTTACTGACAATTAAGCACAAAACTTTAATAATAGTTGTGAGAAACAAAGCCCCACCATCGCTTCAGTTCCTCCAGCTGCTGGGACAAAAAATATTTTGTACTGGCGCACAGCCCCGTCTGCAGGGTCCCATTTGACATTCAGAGAGGTCATGGTTGGGTCGGTGACCCTCAGATTCTTCACACCACCCAGAGCCCCTGTAAAGAAGATTTCCAGTTGACTGTTTTGGCGTCAAGTGTATGAAGCATAATCCAGATCATACTTCCAGACTGGAGTTTGCACAGAGTGGTGCAATATGCACATTCACTCCTAAAAATAAACGTACCGGGCTTAACAGAACAACTCTTCTTATGAAAGAGTTCCATGGGTATTAATGTAACGTACTGTAAAGGATGTCTCTTGCTGAAATATGTAGATAACCCATAAAAGATGTATGTCATCTAAAAAAATCAACATGACTTCAAATGGTTGCACTACTGTTGCTTTTTAAAACAACATAACTCGGTATACACAACTCCGAATATAAAATATAACCACACATTGCGTGGTTTTTGGTTGTAATTTCCAATCGAAGGGCAGCAAGAGAAGCAAAGTAATACTTTACTGATTTCCTAACGATAAGTGGACAAATAAAACTTCTGAAAAACTCTTTTTTGCTTTCTTTGCTTTAGCCCTGATGCTTTAAGTAGACCACAGCTACTGAAGAGAAATCATCCTGTTAAGATTTAAACATGCCAAAATAAAATAGCAACAGGGAGCAGCAGTATAGCTCGCAGAGTGCAATCATTTTACATCATCAAAATAATCCCCCCCCCATACTGCAAAATATAAAATGACGTGAATTTTTAAAATAACTTCATATTTAAAAGGAGACATAATTTAAGTTATATTAAGCCATACAAGTCTTAATACCCAGGGATCCCTTGAAAAACCTTTTCATGCAAGCTCATAATAATTTCTACAGAAAAGTATGTTTTTCCTTAATCAGTGAAAGTAAGATATTAAGAGTAAGACCGAAGTTTCTATGACAACTCACTTGTTTTTCCATTCTCAGACATTCTCTGGCCATCTCCTTCTGCGTAAACAGGAATTAAGGTCACGGTGTAAAGCGTGTCGGACTGAAGGCCTCTCAGAACTGTGCTGGTGGTGGATCCTGAAACCTGCTCCTGTTTTCATGAGAGAAGATACAGTATAAATCCTGTTTAAGTCAAAGAAACATTGCAAATCCCTTCCAATCAATATTTATTAACATCGAATTACAGTTTCATCTTTAGTTAATCCATGACGTCCTACCAGTCCTACCATGCTTTCGGCACCACCGGCCGCAGGTACATAGATGACCTTGTACTCCTTCACTTTTCCTTCCGCCGGCTCCCAACGAACATTCAGTGTGGTCATGGTGGGGTTCAAAACCTGCAGGTTTCTCACTCCTCCTAGAGCTTCTACAGGAACACCACACATAGTGTTACATAATGCTGTATCTTTTTTATTGCATAACAGCTCGAAGATTCTGACAAAACTCCAGATGTGAGCAAAAACAAGATGTTTTATGGAATGCATCCTCCTTAAATGAGTTTATCATTGTTTTTGCTTCCCAAATGGAGTCATAAAATACCTCAGGACATTGAAAGGACTGTCTTGGACCCTGCTTACTTGTTTTTCCTTGGCCGGAAATATCTTTACTTTCTCCGGTGCGATAGACGGCAGCCACGGTTATGGAATAAGGGGTGTCCGGGGTCAGCTTCTGAAGAATGATGCTGTTCTTCTTTCCACCAACTTGAGCCTGATTGGAAAAAATGTCAATTTGTTTTGGTGTTCATTGGTTTCCATTAAATGAGAATGGCACTCACAACCCATTTTGCTTCAATAACCAAGAATTTCTGAGTAAAAAAAGGTTACTTAATGAGAAATAAAACGCTAAAATAAAGCTCATAAAGCTCAAGTAGCTAGTTAACTACATCACACACATTTGTAAAAACATTTTACAAAAATTGCTAAAACGCTTTCGTTCCTCTTTTGTCTGTCTCTGGTTAAAACTGTGCACTAAATGCACAATACATAAATTAACATGAAAATAAAGATTCACAATTTTTTGCATGAACAAATTGTTTATTTCTAATATAATGAAAAAAATTCGCAAACAAACAGTAAATATTTGCTGGGCTTTTCGTTTTAAGTTCATAGATGGGAAATATATAACAGTAATGGTTTTATACTCTTAAGGTCTACATTACAGACATGTTTTGATGGTTTGCATCAGATGAGTGTGTTGGTAATGGCGTCCTGTCACGATGTTAGAATCTGGGGCCTTGAACTTTCTTAAAACATATTCTGCCACTCATCATCATAATTGAAAAATTACCCATGTCCTGTTTCAAAAACCCCTCATTGGAGGGGGAATGGAGACATCTGGACTTACAGACAGCAGTTTTCCACCCGCAAGGGGTTGGTACGTGATTTTGTAGTTCTGGACGGGGCCTGGCGCATGGTCCCATTTCACGGTTAGAGTTGTAGTGGTGGCGTTGAAAACCTGGAGGTTTTGCGGTGGTCCAGTGGGCACTGAGAGAATACGGAAAGGGTTGATCAGCAAAATCTGGCTTTGGAACTGTAGCTAAAACTATTAGGGATGGGAATCAAGAGGAATTTAACGATTTTGGTTCTGATTCCACTTGATGAATCCAGTTCCTTAAGAGTTCTTTTACGTTTTTTTACTAATTGTATATTTAACAAAAACTACTATTTGGGCAAGATATGTTTCCTTTATTATTAGAGCACAATTTATAAAACTAAACTCCAATTTTTATATCTTAACTAAACATACCACATGAAGATCCACAAACAAGCAACTTAAAACTGGTTCAAGCTCATAACCTACGAATTTTTAGATCAATCCATGAGATTCATTCACGAATGGAACCAAAGATCATGAAAATCCTTCAATTTAGTTCTATTTTTTTCGGTTATTGATTCCCATCCCTAGTCATTATGCTGGTTACATGAGCATCATGGGTCAACCCTGAAGGGAGGATGGAGGTGCATGGGTTTTATGCGTGTTATGCATGCGCATTTATGACTGACGGCAGATGGCAATGATGACAAAATGATAGCGATGAAATGGCAATAATGAATGATGATGGACAAATGATGGTGGATGAGTTTCTGATGGAACACAAAAATGCACATGCAATTTGTCATCTTCCTTCGTTTATCATCCTCATTAGCATTTACATTAACAATAACATTTCCACTCATTGGAAACAACATACCGGGTGTAATGACCTTTGACACTAGAAAAAGATAAACAACACATTATTTTGCTGTATCGTCAAGAGCTATAACATAATAACTAACGCAAAGCAAAAGTATATATATTTTTAAGGAATATTATTTTCTGTGTCACAGCAATAATATGGAAATAGTTTGGCATCTTTAATCTATACATTTCAATGTAATATATTCTTGCTGAGTAAAATATATATAAAAGTGTTGACATATTCAGTGATTTGTTGATTGAGACAAAAGAAGCCGTTTTGAATACATAAACTGTGATTTATTCAGTTTTGTAAACTGATTCTGTGCCTGCTGTGTATGTGTGGTTGTGTGCTAGTCTCACATGTGCGCTGGCTTCCCATCAGATCTTCACTCTCCGACTCATCAGGGTAGATGGCTGTGACAGTGACGTCATACATTGTGTCTGGGTCTAAATCTGGCAAAACGTGGCTTGTCTCTTCACGGCTCAAGATTTCCTACAAAAGATCAATTGCGGTGAGTCTCGCGTGTTGTTTTTCATGAAATTTGTAAAGAAAATGCAATTTGATGATGCTTTAAAATCAATTGCACACTCTTAAAAATGAAGGTTCTTTATTGGCGTTAATGGTTGCATGAAGAAAGATTATATGTAGCTGAACAAAATGGTTATTTTTGAGAACTATTCACTAAAAAGGTTCTTTAGGAATCCCAAAAATTGCTGAAAAAACCTTTTGGAGGCTTTATTTTTAAGAGTGAGTGCGAATGGGGGTTACAACTCCAAAGTTTTTGGTTGATTTGGATTAAAGCATCTTTCAAATGAATTCATGAACGTACGTATTTGAAGTTGTTCACGCCCTGCTTGGTCCAACCGACACGGTACAGTTCAACGTCTGGTGCTCCATGCTCCCATGAAGCCCTGAACGAAGTCTGGCCCACCTCAGAAAACCTCAAGTTCTTGGGAGCAGGAACCACATCTGAATGTTAACAGAGAAGGTATAGAAACTGGTCTGAACAAGCTGAAGCAAGTGTTCCTGTGTAAAAGGAAGCGGACTTGCAGATCAGCTGGGATTGATGAAGGATTTTCCCCTTGGGACTGATAAAGTAAAGCCATGAACACATACACGTGGCTTGGGTAAGGGTGGCGTCACACATGGCACTCATTACCCAGACAGGGAGCTTGAAAGACCTGCTGAAATTGCAGGTCTTGTAGCCAGTAAGTCACATAGTTCAACACCAACGTAGCAAACAAAACCCAACAGCCGTGAAGTAATTGCTGCTGCCAAACCAACATCATCAGTCAATTGGTGTCATCTTGGAGAATCAGTGAGGATTATAAGCTCACCAGTTATCGCACTGCCAAGCATAGGATTTGCTGGACCCTCGTCGTAGACGGGAGTGACGGCAACATCATACTCCGTCTGAGAGCGGAGGCTGGTGAGAACCAGAGTGGTGATGTCACCGTTGACCTCAACCTGTCAAACACCAACGTCAACATTAACATTAACACATATCAAGGGAAAAGGAATAACAGATGCTTTTGACAGGCTGACTCTCCATTCGTAACACAAGGACTGAAATCTGTGTTTGGAGGGGGGTTTATTAACAGGACTTTTGTGACAAGGACACCACCAAACTAGACCTTCTGAGGACAATGCCTGTCTCTGGAAAATTCAATGGCATTATTCTGGGATGTTTGGGATAATTTTTATCTCAGAATATTGCTGTGTTGTTCTTATTGGCTCAAGTCTCTGATATTATGTGCCTGACTGCATGAAAACCCTGAAGTGATCTGACTATCCTCCATCCATAAAATTATATTTATCCTGAATCTTTGTTAATACTCTTCACCCTAGGCTGTTGTAAGTTGTCTTGATAATAAACAAATCATATCATAGCTTTAATATTTACATAATCTTATTTGACTGAAATGTGCTTTGGTTCTTTGCCCCCTCAATAAAGAAGAAATCAGCAGATGATTCAAGGGACCTGTTTTGCTTATTTATTGTTTTAAGGGTGACATGATTACTGAAGATGCATACAATACAAACAGTCCCAGAACGTAAGGACTACACAGTATACACTTAAAGACCACCTTAAGGACCTTTCAGTTGACTTTTTAGGACCCAAGAGTATGTTCAACCTTTTAGCTCAGAGCTTTTCCTAACCTAAGGCCTTTTTTCCCCTAAGGTATTTTATGGCACACCATGCAAAAACCATGATCAAAGTCTGGTGAAGTAACAACACATCTTTCCTAAACAAGACACATGATTTGATGAATAATGCACGTCATACTTAAATCCCTAAGTATCAAAAACCAAATTCAACTTTAGTGCATCAGGTCATTTCAACCTTGTTCCAGAGTATGTCCACGAAGAGATAAACAACAGTCTGCATCCTCTCAACAAGTTTGCTTGGACGTGACCTTTTAGACCTCCTCAAATAGTTCCACTGGTTCATCTCAGTAGATTTCCAAAGATAAAAGACTTTTTACCTTCTCTACAACAACCTCTGACAAAAAAAATGTTTTTCAGAATAGTTCAGTTCTGCCTTCACAGTCAAATGTTCACACTAACAGTTTTAACTGCAAGTAAAAATCTTTGAAGTTTTATAATGGTAAGTTTTGGTGAGAATGTTGTTTATTTATTGTAAATATATGCTCACCAAGGCTGCATTTATTTGACCAAAAACACAATTACAGTAAAACACAATTGTGAAATATTTTGCAGTGTATTTTCTAATTTATTTCTGTGATTATAATTTATTCTAATTTGCTGCTCAAGAAACATTTATTATTAGTATAAATGTTGAAAACACTTGTGCTGCTTAATATTCTTGTGGAAACCATAATACTTTTCAATATTAATTGAAAAAACAGGACATAAAATAATAGCATCTCTTTTAAATAAATGTTGTAACACTATAAATCTCTGTGCATTCGCTTTTGATCCATTTAAATAAAATATAGATTATTTTTGATTGATTCTATTCTACGTTTTTATTTTTCTTAATTATAATCGGTTTATGGGACATTTTATTGATTTAGAAATGGTGAGTATTGTGTCTTTGATTTTTATGATCCCTGCTGTGTGAATTACACATTTTGATCACCTCTTTCAGATCTCCATCCTCTCGCTTGTAGGTGATGATGTACTTCCTGACGTTCCCAGGAGCTGCATCCCAGGTGAGAAGCATGGAGCTGTGAGTCACCTCTGAGATTCTAAGTTTACCCGCTGGAGTCAGAGGAACTAGGAAAGAAATAGACGCATATCATTTCATATTTATAAAAACATATACTAGGTATCGAAAAAAAAAACAGACTGAAGCCATCTGAAAATAAGGAGACTAGCATACGAGTGACTCCTCTGTCGATGAGTGGTTGGCTGGCTGCCTCCCCATGTAGGGCGAACAGGGAGATTGAATATGCCGTGTTTGGAAACAGCTGCAATAGCTGGACATCATTCTCATCTGCACCAGCTCGCATCTGCAGGAGGGAGGGATGGACATTAGCGAAGCAACGGCCCAGCGAGACAAGACTTGTTATGAGGAACACCTGGCATAAACACACTCCGGGTTGTTAAGGTATGTCTCCTCCAGACTAAATCAGATCAGCCTGATCTCCTGGGATGATGGTTGTGACTATTGCAATGAAACATAGAACATCTGTTGATATTTGGGTGCTATTGTGTACATGATATCAGGGATCCAGCACAGGCAGCATTAACCTGTTTATGTCAAAAGCGTGTGTGTTGGGTAAGTCTGAAGTTTGTAGACCCCTAAAGGAAGATTGTATTGCTTTTGCATTGCTCAGGAGACCAAATGAAGTTTTTTAATTATCAATTTTGTCTCAGATGTCTCCTAAAGTTCCTAATGTGAAATTATTAGGTAAAATATTTCAATCCTAAATGAAACTAAGAAATGATTCTCTGGCATATAAAAAATTAGCAATAAATAAATAAATATACATATATACACACATATATATCTATCTATCTATACTACTAATAATACTAATCTATACTTGTTATTTACTAATAAAGATGCCAATAGCACATAACTATTTTAACAGTTTAGTAAAACATACTAATATATTATTTACTATAAAATAAAAAACACTAAAATATGGTTGAGGAAAATTTCATATTGTTCTCATTTTTTGGTTTCTTTCTTATAGGGCTGTACAGCGTTGTGAAACCCTACCTAGACCATCTGGCTGTGCTAAGGGAGCTGCTGGCAGAGGTAGGTTTACTTTGCCTTGAGCTTTAATAAAGCAGAGGTGGAAATTTTGAGAGATGGTCTGGAGGGAGTTCTGGAAGGCGTCAGTGTGACAGGCACTCACCTCCATCTTTCCAGAAGGCGCGCTGCCGTTAATGGCATTGTAGTTCAGCAAGTACCCACTGGCTCCGCTCACTAGCTCCCATCTGACCCGCATGGATGTTATGGCCTCGTCGTACACCGTCATGCTGGTGACAGCAGATAGGGGCACTGTGGAAACCCAAAATAGGGAAAAGGGTCTAAAATACAGCTTTATAAGAACGAAAGAGAATAATAAAACGTTGTGATTTTTCATCAGTGTTCACACTTTGTTCATTAAATGACCATAAAGCTCAAGCCACAGTGACCACGGCAGATTATTGCATCCAAGTGGCTCACGACAAAACGATAAGGCCCTCTTTACGATGGGATAAGGCCTTGTAATGTTGATCATAAACATTAAAGTGAGAAATGTAAGAAAAACACTATAAAGTGTGAATAGCCAATTAAGACGTTCTGTTTGCTTTAATTCTGTAAAAATGATTCAAGTTTACTTTGTCCATCCATAAGACCAAAACTAAGCTGTTGAAGAGAGACCACTTCACAGATTTTACAGCTGCTTCGTATTTGTGATGTGGAAACAGCATTAAAGTGGTACGTTTTAGAAGCTACAGTATTTCTTTGTGGGTTTTATATTGGCTCTGCTCCAAACAATACTAGTTGCCTACCTCAACACATTTTCAGGCATCATTAGCATGCTCCCAACATGATATACCAAAATATATACAGAAGTTAGTGAAAAATGTGAGACGTTTCACTTATAAATAAAACAATAAGGCTTGAATGTAGCCCAGATATGTTTATGCTGTGAATTCCATCAAACAATGATGCTGAGAGTAGAAGGATGAGTGAATGATTAACTTACGTGTGGTTTCGGTTCCTTTCAAAGGCTCGCTGCTCTCCTCACCGATTACTCCATAGACCCTGACTATATACTCAGTCATGGGCGTCAGGTTGACCAGGACAAGTGTGTTTTCTTCACCATCAACGAACATCTGTAAAACATCACCAGGGAGAGGTGATTGTCTGCTGAAAGGGGTATTGCACAAGACGGAGGGGTGAAAAGGGGAGGCATGTGGCTATCTGAAATCATCTCTCTGAAGTTCTCCAAGGTCGGAATTCAGCATGGGAACACAGATTCATGGGATCTAGTTCGCCCATAATGATATGTGATGCTTTTTAGCCGTATACACAGCGTATACATTAAAATAAAATATGCTACTGTATATGAAAGCTGTCTGGTTCTATAGAAGAGACATGGAAATTAAATGTCAAATGTTGCTCTTCATCAAACTTGACCATGCAATAGGTAACAATAATAAATAAAGGAGATGCACAAATAAATTCTGTTCCAAACATTGGTGAGCTCTTTACCTACACAGCATTTTAAGAAATGTGCTCATATCACAGGAAAGTAGGGAAAAGAATGCCTTCTATGACAACTTGTTTTGGCCCATTCTGAAGGCAGCATTGTGAAAGAGAAATCTCAGGAGGCCTTGCAACAAGCTTAGTATAAATAAATACATGCTAGGCAAATTAATTTGTATATAAATATTTAATTAAATAATGAAAACTGAATATTAAAAATAGCTGCTATATGCATATAGACTGTATATTTAAGCTTATTGTGAGTCTTTCCATCTGTATGTAGTGCCTTGTTGTTTCTTCATAACAGTCAAAAAGTTGTTTTTCCTAAAATCTTCGCCTCCTCTTTGCTGGAGCTGCCAACCTCTACCCAAACTGCTTAAACCATCACAACTTCCAAAAAGCAGCAGAAGACGCAGCTATAGATTCTTTCTACGCCGTACGGTATGCAGAGTGATCCAAATAAGAGGTTTTTGATGCTCTGTGATTTGGAGGTTGCTTTACAAGCCAGCTTACTATACATACAGCAGACACTAGAAAGTAGCTTCACCAGGTTTGAGTTACAGAATAAATATTTGCACGAGATGCAAATATTCAAAAGTCTGTAAAGTATGCATGCATTTCCATTTGAACACAAGCTGGATATGTGTTTTTAACTCTCACCACTTCAGTCTTTCCTCCTGCGGCAGGGATGTACTCGATACGAAACTTCTCCACTGGCTCGTCGGGTGGCATCCAGGTAGCACGGAAGGAGTAGTGTGTGACCTCTGAAGTCACCAGGTCAGTGGGCGTCCCTGGGCCACTGCCTGATTCATAGAAAGCAATGTGAAAATATGAGCAGTGGTGTCCAACCGCTCTCAAACCAGTTTACAGTTAGACTGTAAATCTTCCTCAGGCCTATTAGCTTCTTGCAAAAGGTTAAATGGGTTATATATCACAAGTTTCATGGTTCTGTAAATCACTGCTATCCCCCAAGGAAGATCAGAGTGCAACCTACAGTTTTTCCTCACAGACTTTTCAGCGAGATTATTAGTAAAAAAAAACAAAGAACCGTCTGGGAAAACAAGAGTGCAAATCAAAAGTGGATGGCAAGAGTTCAAGCGGTTCAGCTGAGCCAAACCGTGGGAGCTTTGGGAGTTCTTGGTTTTTGTATTCTAGTCTGAAGAACAGATCTAGGACAGATTTGTTTAGATTCATAGACCGTTTTGCATTTTGCATTCAGTGCGTGACTGTACCTGGGCCTTTAACACTATTACAGAGGTTGACAGTGAGGTCGTCCACGATGTCCAACAAGAAGGAGAAGTCGTTGACATTGTACATGTGGATTTCATCAGGATCAGAGGCAATGGATCGCAACTCATTTTCATCTGCATTTTTCACGCCTAGGAGCCAAGAGGAGATCATTATTGAAAGATCTCAATTACTTCAGCTGGGTCAATGAGACGTAGATTAAGCTGTATTCTTGCCAAATGAAGCATTGTGAGATGTTTGGACACAGGAGAGCTCTGGGTTGAGTATCTCAAGCATGCACACTTTCATTTTCCACTGAGAATGCGTTGACAAAATGCCAACAATGTCAAGAAGAAAAGAACTTACCGATGGCATAGAGCTCAATGCCCGAGTTACGCAGTTTCTGAGAATTCACCACAATCTCGTCCTGAGATTTGCCGTCGGTAACAAGTACGCCGATTTTACGAGAATCGGGTCTCATACCCACATTTGGTTTGAAGTTGTTCTGGAGGATGTAGTTCAAGGCCATACCTTTGGAAACAGAAGCAGCGTGTTGGTTTCATCTGATGGTAACAATGTTTCATTATCTCTAACGTGGATTGACCTTTATATGTTTCATATAATATATGGATCAAATCAAGCGTGATATGGCCTAATTTGGTTATTTAGTAGTTTATTTTGAGCTATCTACTTTTATTCTGTTAAACAATTATTTAACAAGCTAAAATAATGCAGGCTAATGCAAATAGCATCATTTTGCTATCATTTCATGGCACACAGTAAGTCTACCCATATGCTTTCCATCATTTTTGTTTGGAAACAATGATAAAAACTGGTACACAAAAGTTTTCAGGAATTCGATGGAATAATGCATCGTCAAGACTGAAAACAATAAAGCATCTATGCAATGGATTCGTACCCGTCATTGTGTTTCCGCCTTTGTAGGGTAAGTTGGCCACAGCCTCCAGCAGGGATTCACGGGTGGCGTGGGCGTTCAAATGCCACTCGGTTTTAGGATCCCCACTGTACTGAGCCAAACCTGGGAGAGAAGCACACACCATTATGATTCAAGTATGATTCAAGGACGTAACTCAATTTGGTCCTAGCATAAAGGTCACATCTGGCATCCATATGCATGAATATACCTTAGTGTGTCTAAAAGCATTAAAGAAACAGAGGAGACTTGCCGATTTGAACCTTGTCAGTGCCAATGTCAAAGACGCCCACCATGCGACCAATAAAAGTCCGAATGGTTTTGAAGTTCAAGCGGCCAATACTCCAGGATCCATCAACCAGCAGGACGATATCAGCCTTGGCGGAGGTTTTACACAGTTTTTCTGCAATTAAAACACCAGCAAGAAACGCCAAGAAAAGCTTAGATGTGATTGTATAATGTCTGCTGATGGCAGAGCTGAGTTCAGCAGGAGAGCGATGAGAAACAGGGAAGAGACATGTACACATGCTCACAGCAAATAAAAAAGCACATTTACACTGCAATAACTTATAAGCATCACACTTTTAGAGAAGACTTTTATTTCGTGTTCATTTCTTGAAGCTACAGACACTTTTCAATCAGTTTCTAGTTTTCTTCTTTGAATCTTCAGTCTTGCGTTGCATCCAAATCCTTTTTGGCATCCGGCCCTGGAGGCCATTTTCCTGGAATTGTCAAAGCTTCTGTTCTACAGAGAAAAGAAGTTGCCCATCGTGATGCATGAAATACAAGCTGCTTCTCTTTTAGAGCCTTCCACCTCCATTGGACCTGTGGAGCTCCAGATACATGTACCTATTGAATGTGAGAGAGGAGCCCCAAAACTGAGGCTAGAACACTGGTGATCTCTCTGGACACCATCAGACATGGTCTGCAATTGAAAAATATCTTGTGAAACTGGTTGGTTTACAAGCATGACCAGAAAATATATATGTATACAATAAAGAGTGAGGTGGAGCCGGTGGAAATCTGGTACCAGCTAACATTAACTGGTTTTAGCTGGTCCACGAAGGTCATCATTAGATGATCTACATGGTCTAAGAGTTTCAACCAAGCGGCAACCTCCTGCTCTCTTTCGTGAAACCAAAATGGAAAAACAGCAATTCATCGACTGGCAGCTAGAGGCTGGCTCCAAAGAAAGTCAGTCACATAGACTCCTCATGTTAAAGGAACACTCCACTTTTTTGGAAATAGGCTCATTCTTCACCTCCCCCAGAGTTAATACGTTGATTTATATCATATGCCATCTACCAGCACTTTTAGCATAGCTTAGCATAGATCATTGAATCCAATTAGACCAGTAGCATAATAATCCAAAAGACCAAGTTCCGATATTTTTCCTATTTAAAACTTGACTCTTCTGTAGTTATATCGAACTAAGACTAGCAGAAAATTTATATTTGTGATTTTCTAGGCCAATATGATTGGGAACTTTACTCCCATTCTGGCGTAATAATCAAGGAAGTACACTGGCTGATTAATCTGCTCTCAATCACTGCATGTCAGGGTTTTGTCAAAGAAACATAACACTTTTCTAACCTTGTGCTATTCAGTGGCCTTCTCTCTTCTATGAAATAGTTCATAACTAAAAACAGCATTTTTTCTGTTTTCACTCACACACAAGATATGTTGCCAGATGAGATGAGAAAGACTGATTATGGCATGGTGAATTAAATTATTGCATGAGCTATTAGATTTAATAACACAAATAAGACAAATACTTTTCCCTTTGGAAAGTTTAATTTCCTGATGATTCATGTAGTGAGTGTAACAAGTATTTAACACCTATTTTGACTTTTAGGACCCTAGAGTCAACCTGCTTGACCAGGACACTGGTTCAGACCAGTTTACAGTCAGATCCTGTTGATACATGTGGAAAACTACCCTCACATGACCTTTGCGCTGGTCGTTTCACCACTAAACTTCAGGAACATGCTCCCATCATCCTCCCTGCATCTGCTGCTTAACTCCTCACTGCTGCATGTCTTTCACATTACGACTACGCTCAAGTCTTTAAATTGCCTGCCAATAGCAGCCAGAATCAAACTCAAGGCGCTGTTGCTGGCGAACTGTGCTGCCAAAGACTTTGTGTTTGCAACTGCAAAGCATACGCTTGATGTCTGCATGCAAACAGTGTCCATTTGTTCACTTTTGTTCATCAGAATGAGCGCAATCATTTTTTTCATAATATTATGTAGTTCTGTTACGTATTTCGTTCATATATTTATGTAATTTATACTTGTTACTTGAGTTTCTCATGCACTTATTTTTTTACCATTACTTTTATTATTAATATTGCACTTATAAAATATGTTTCAATGTCTTTTTTTGTCCTAACTACAGCAGTTGACTTGCTTGCATGCTTAGAACAAACAAATGTGATGTTATTTTATGATGTGCTGAGATTATACCAGGGATGTCACGAGGAGGAGATTCAGGTGCATCAGAAAGGGTGGTCTTCTCCTCCCCGGCCAAAGGCATACTTTCACCTCCATCAAACATGCCAAAAACAGCCACGGAGTATTTAGTTCCAGCTCTGTGAATGAAGGACATAAATGAAACCATACGTGTCAACTCAAAACTAGAAGCATAATTATTATCTTAAAAGAAACATCTAAACTTCACCTGAGTTCTTCTAGAACAACCGTGTTGTCGTACGGCCCTACAAGATATTCCCCCAGATCAATGTCATTTCCACTGGGATGGAAAGTGACTTTATATCCTCGTACATCGCCGGGGGCAGGATCCCAGGTTACACGGAAACTGGTTTTAGTGGGTTCAGAGGTCTGTAGGTTTCTTGGGGCTTTAAATGGTGACACTGCAGGACGAAGAAAAGCAGATACCGGCATTTGCTAATGTGATCACTAGATCTGACATTTTCTGAGTAAATAATATGTGACTTGCGTGATGCTAAGGCGCTTTGGGTGGTTTTCAGGACTTGCTAAGCTTTTAGGATTAGCAAAAACACTATGGTAATTAATGATTAACTTTTATTAACTTATTAACTTTTAAACATTTTAATCATTAATTACTAGTGTGTTTTTGCTCAACTAATGCTTAATTGTGAACAAATTAACCATTAATTAA
>JAUCNO010000386.1:2067496-2089310 GCA_032353835.1 Enteromius viviparus | reverse complement strand
TCCATTATATGGGGGAAAATCCTGGAATGTTTTCGTCAAAAACATTAATTTCTTTTCGACTGAAGAAAGAAAGACATTGACATCTAGGATGACATGGTGGTGAGTAAACTATCCTCAAAAGTTTTTCTCAAAGTGAACTTCTCCTTTAAGATATTTGTACTCAAAAACAAGACCATAATACTTCTGAGGAAAGTGTACTGCAAGTTGTGATGTGTGCTTATGTCTGCACATATCTGTGACTCATGGGCTGAATTACTGGCCAACGTACGTGTGGTTCCTACTCCTTGCCTTGCTTTTCCTTCTCCTCGTTTGTAAATGGGATGCACTTTGATGTTGTAGGTGGTCAGGGACTGCAGTTTCCTCATCAAGGCGCTGGTGATGTTGGCAGGGATCTTCATCGTCATCTCTTTCCCACCTTCTTCAGGGACATATGTGAGCCTATAGTTGACCACGGGGCCTGGAGCGGCTTTCCATGTCACGCGCATGGTGCGTTCGGTTTCATCCGACACCAGTAAAGCCTTGGCAGATGCAGATGCTACAAACAGACAAAAACAAGAAGTTCTACTATACTGGCCTGGATAAATCAAAAGCTGACAAGTGAAATGAAAACAGACAAGCAGAAATGGTCAGAGGTGAACGAGAAATCACAAGCAAGCCAAAAGGAAGCAAAGGTTTTCCTTCTTCCAGAACTCTCTCGATCCCCACGCTGGTGTCACGTTTCCATGAGTTTGTACGATTTGAGTTGGGTAGAGAAAATGTATCCACGCTTCAGCCAGCATCCCATTCGACATACGGCTCATATTATGGACTGCCCTGCACACATGCAACCCTTTAAAACTGCTCTTTCCCGCAGCGGCGATGTTCATTGCACCCGTGCTGCGATCAGCTCACATTTTCCCCCCGGAGGCAAGTGACTACTGCACAGAAACTCAAAACTCACCGTGCTCGCCAAGATTCGGTGCCAAGCGCAAAACCGCAGCTTGAAGTAGTCACGCTAACATTAGATCATTTTCAACTAGCTAAGATTCAAAGGTTTCTTAGTCTTTTTAATTCCTTTCCTTCGATCGAGTAGCCCAGATTGCAGTTGTTGATTGATGCACTTCAGATGGTTAAGCCCGAGGCGCAGGAGTGCTTGTCCTGTCACGACTGTATTACCCTCAGAACCCCTTTTTCTTTCCTGGAAGATGCTTGCTAGATTTAAAGATAACCATAACCCTAATCTAACCCAAGCTAACCAGCTTCCCCTAATGAGCCAATCATCCCAAATTGTTTCAATCTACCGAAACCAAATTTCACAGTTATTTAAGAATTGTTTTAAGTTTCTGTGATACCACTGAACAACTTTTTTAGGTTCCATGCTTCTTGAGAGAACCATCTACAGTATGTACTCCTCAACCAATATGTTGATCATCATCAAGAACCTTATTCTTTTCAAAGAGCCATATAGCAAATTAAAAGCTCTCTACATACAGTAGTTCCTGAAGACTGAACTACTGAAGAACACTCATTTATAATTGATCCCCAAATCCTTTGTAACCCAAAATCTCCAAGCGTGTAATATTCGATTAAAATACTAAAAAATAGATTTATATTTGATCATTTTAAATAAAAAAAACCTATTTGATAGTTTCATTTATTTCACACTACAAGTCACAGTACTATGTCTTAAATTTTACACTTTTTAAATGTTATTTATTTATTTTTTTGGCAGTAAACTGCATGTAAACATGCCCTCTGAGTGTGGATGTCTTTTAAATAAGTCATTATTTTGCAACTATTTCAAAAGTGCATTCTATGGAGAACTACTGTAACATGTGTAGTAGAATTCTACATCTTTACACACAAGGTGCATCCTAAATAATGTATTAATAATGTGGTTCAGTACATAGTGTGCATCATGGTGCATCATTTAGGACAGTTACACTTCAATCTTGCTGAAAGATCATGTACCGCGTTAGACTAAACTGCAGCATACAATAACAAAAATAGCAAGTAAAACAGGTTTACGTACCATCAGTGATCTCCTCTCCCAAAAGCGGTTCTCCATTGCCTCTGTCATACGAAGCTAACACAGACACCTGGTAGCGTGTTTCAGGGGTGAGGTGCTCCAACAGCGTGCTGGTCACATCCCCGGGCACCATCTTCTCCCCAGACTCCTCCGAGAACATAGACCTCCAGCGAACACGATACCGCCTCACCCTTCCTGGAGCGGCCGTCCAAGATGCCATGAAACTGGTGTCCGTCACATCGCTGGTTAACAAGTCTCTCGGTGAGCCCACCTCTGCAAGCAACACACAAAACTGATTTAATAAACAGAAATTACAGGTAAAATTGTTAGAAACTTGCACCGGAAGAAAGTTTTAGCAAAACCACCTTGGGCCATTATATATGATATATTTCTAGAAGCAGATGGACCATTTCTCATAACGTCTCTGGAGTCACTTGTGCAGGTGTGTCAGGACTGCAATGAGCACTAATTCATTCAGGTGAAACTACACTTCACAGTCGGTCATAAACTCTAAAGTCAACACACACAGCAGAAGCACTCTGTCATGCAGATAAACTTCCACTTAAGGATTTTGGGCCTCTTCTAAGCAGACATTTTTTACATTACATTATGAAATACTTTTGCCTAAATGATGTGACTGTCTCCGGGAGATTGATGTACCATCAGATAGAGCAGGATCTCGGGGCATTTCTAGTGATGTAAGGACAGACTGAAGAGAGACAGCCAATTTAAAGCTTGTTTCTGTTACGTCTTGTGGAGTTAAGAGATCGAAGGAGTAAACAAAAAGCTTTCTTTAATAAAGTAACCCAGCATATGACATTTTAACAAGAATCACCGATATAAATACACAAGGGACTAATGAACAGAACTAAAACAGATTGGACACACGGACGGAGACTAATCAACTCATAATCACACAAGGACAGGAAACACCAAATAAGGGCATAAACACGTGGAAGGACATGGAAACGAAACTAAACATCAATACAAAGAACAACAAACCTAACAGTTTCTGGATAAATGTCTGTTTAATACTTTTAATCAATTTTTAAATAATATAAAAACTAAATTATAGTATTTTTTTAAATATATATATCGCATGTTATTATTCGTTTTAATTTTAACTAACGTTTCTATCGTTTATTTGTTTATTATAGTTAGTTTTACTAGTTCTTTAAATTATACAATAATTATATTTTTGTATGTCTATACAGTTTTTATTCCTTTTTACCTCACTTTCTAATTTAGTTATGTTAAAGTAAATGAAAATTACAAATGACATTTTTATGGTTTTAGTTTTAGCTAACTAAAATAACCTTGTTTTTGCAATCCTTGATCACCTTGAACACCTTCAATTCTACATGAAGATGCAAGAACACGTGAGAAATAACCATTATTTTAAATCACTGCAGGATCCTGACTTTGGAGAAGAACCTGCTTTTTCCCAAAACAAGGCAAATCCCCACAAAACCACCATAAAGTACCCTTCTCAGATGTCTGATACCTTCTCAAATCCCTTGTCATCCTTCATCCCTCCATCCTGTTCCGTCTCATCCTTGCCTGACACGATTATAAGTCCTCACAATTTCCCCAAATTGGAAACAGTGCATCTCGTTGAACAATGTGCCTTCTAACATCTTTGCTCAACATGTGACTTTCATATGCATTTCTCTGGATTTTATTACACTCTGCCTTTAAAAAGAGCCTTGAAATTCAAATGATCTTTTATATCCATTTAAAGATGCAGTTCCATTCAAAAAGCCAATCGGGCATCCCGTGCTGCTCCCAGATCCAAAGCCGAGACAGGCCTTACACATGCAGTAAATTTTCAGCAGCGTTTTTGAAGTTTAACCTCGTGTCAATTACCGGGAAAACGCAGGTGCTGAGAGAGCTTTCGGTCGTCCCCTTCATCTGTATTTTACGTACATCTCCGGGGGTCACGAGCCGGACAGCCAGGCCAGCTTGAACCCATTAGGCACTCTGACAGATGGCAAACAGGAAGGACAATCCTCCTCTGAGGATACCCAGGTGCTAGAGTACAGTCACTTTTTGGCCTGTTTGTATCTAGTTGATTGAGTCTTTCCTTTAAATGAATATCCGTATGTAACACTATAATACCCCGCTAATGTAATCTGTCTCACTTCGATTGGCCAGGTGCTACTCTAACGAGAATATAATACAAATAAGATCCCATTGGAAATAATCTCATCTAAAGTACAAGGCAGGTAACGTGTTCCACATGTGCGTGCCTTTGAGTTTACAATATGATAACTCCACACGTCTCTTGATTCTCCTTTGTATATATTCAGATGGATACCCTTTAGATTCGTTTTTCAGTCTTCTGTGAGATGGTGAAACAAAACAGCTGATTTCACTTTCACGGTTTTCAGTCAGCGACATCACAGAGCAACGGATTCAACCAAGACACAGCGAGACCATTGCTTTGCACACACCGCTTCAGTTACCTTGCAGAAAATGTATGTTTTTCGGTTTTAAAAGCAATTGTAGAACTACAGTGGGTTGCAAATCCGGACTTTACAACAATGCTTTAGTTCACTGTAACTAAAAAAAGAAACAGAAACACCTTTTAAGTAAGAAATATGGAAACTATTATAGTGCCACGTAGCATTTCCCGTTTTTATACAGAAAGCCTCAAGGTCTTCTCAGCGATTTGCTCGAAATCATCCTTTTTGAGGTAATTGAACTTGTTTATTAGCTAAGTACATAGCATCTGGGATTGCAGTCCTTCACTATTTTACAAATGGACACACTAGGTCATAAACTGGACCAGAGCCCGGGCAACACACACCTGCATCAGATTGGGGACAGAACGGAAATCTTTCATGCTCCTCCTTATGGATATTCTCTTGAGGACGCAAAGGAAGGAACAGAGATGTCTGACTGCTCCACTCCTTTGTTCCAGAGCTGCATAGTTCCTGCATTACGTAACTATCTGCATTAAAGAGCTTCATTCAGTCCAGCTCTGACTGACCGCGTCTCAATGGAGGAGATCTCATAATCTTCAATGTCAGGCAATAATCAAGCCATAATGCTATGCTTCTCACAGATCCGGAATCCCGCATGCTACAATACATGGTCCAGAGAGTAGGACAAGCCTACCAAAAACAAACTCAGCTATTGGTATTTCAAGAACCGTTCATCTAACAATTCTGACATCACTTACTCACCCTTGTGTTCTTCCAAACTCAAAAGCCAAACAGCACCACTTACTGTAGCTATTCTTCAGAAGCATGAATTTTCTGCTCATCTGCCATATTTATGACCCTCAGCTGGGTAAAGTAATGGCAGTGAATGCAAAAACTCATGACTAATGATACCAATAAAAAAACGTTTCATTTGAGCCATTCAAGGTCCACAAGAACACATTTTTTGGTCGCTATATGTTTTCATTAAAACGCCCAGAGTACTTCTTTTAAACCCAATGATGACAGAATTTAGATTTTTAGGTAAACTATGCCTTTAGCAGGTTTTCCATCACTGCACTCCTTCTGGGCTCTGATCTTTGGACCTCAAATCTGACACCGAAGGTTCAGTGACATAAGATTCCCGGAATTCAGTGATTTAAGAACCCGGGCAAGCTTTTGTCTCTGTAATTTCAATTGCAGATACTGTAGCCATGTTACTGTAGCTTAGGATTTGGTCCTCTGAAACCCCAAAAGACCTGTGAGCTGTTTATCTGGGCTGAATGAAAGAAGAAGCAGTATAATCACTCAGCTCTGTTCAACTTATTTGTTTATGCTTTCTGACAGCGGCTGAGGATGTTAAAAATGCCCCTAGATTGTCCAAGGCTGCACTTTCTCAACTGATCCAAAATAATGTGCTTAAATCTTGCCCTCAAAGGGAGTTCGACGGGTGCCTTTTGCATTTACACAAAACAGTATATGATTACAACAATTTTAACGTTCAATCAAGTTGGGATATGTCTGGAATACATCCTCTGGTACTCAGAAGCCTTAGCGCTAATGTCATTTTGCACATGCATTTATCCAAATTAGCATACAGGAGCCTGGGGTTAAAGAATAGCAACTGGAAAGTTGCTGGTTATATCCTGCCATATGTTATCATTTACCAATGCTCAACAATGAAAATAAACGGAGGCTGGCAAAAAGCAAAGCAGTGAACATGAGATCCTGGTTTATTGCTCTCTTCTTTGTTGGGATCAGCAACCTTCCAGTTATAAGCCTTGGACTTTTACCAGTACATCACATCACCCCCAAAATGGCTTGCGTACTTAAGATAACATATAATATAAACACATAATGTGTGTTTCTTATAGGAATGCCATGCCCATACCTTCTAGTGTGGTTCCGGTGCCCTTCAGTGGCTCGCCTAACCCCGAGGAATAGCGTGCCCTCACGGCCAGCTGGTACTCTGTGCCTGGCTGGAGATTCTTTAGCAAGGCTACTGTGGTGTCCCCATTTACCGCCACTTCCTTCATCTCACCACCTTCTGTGGGCTGGTAGACAATGCGATACTGAGCAACTCTTCCTGGCGCAGCAGCCCAGGACAGCTGCATGGACGACACAGTCTCATCAGAAACACGCAGGTCTCTCGGCGAGCCAAGTTCTATCAGATATATGAGGAGAAAGCAGTTAAAAACAAAGTAACCCCAAAGCTCCTTCCCTCAGTGTTAGGCTTATGATACACCAGGGCAACTTTTTGAGAATGGGTAACAAATTTATATTTTGAATATTTTAGATTAGTCGTGGGCTCTGTGTCTCACCTGGTGGCTTGTTGACAACAACATTTACCAAATGTGCCTGGCAACACTGCTCAAAAAGTTCATAAGCCTAAGTGTAATGTTGCTTTTAAGGGATTTTATAATCCACCAAGTGTGACAAATCTCAAGTCTGATCACCCAAGAAAGCAGCACAACTAAGAAACTGATGAAGTAGGAGTTAGAAAACTAATTTGATGACTGGAACAGAGACAATGCAGAGATAAAACTGTAGTTTAACACAGGCGTCGAAAGTCATGACCTGGGATTTGTCCTTCGAAGATTATAACTGTGGACAGACTGCAGCTGCATCGCTGTAGGCAGCTATTAAGACACAGCTGGCTCATGCTTGGACACTAACTACTCTCAGACTTGATAAAGAACCTAGAGGTTTTGCCTAACCAAACAGATATTTTTTGCCAACTTAACGAAAGAAATTCTGGGAAACGTCTCATAGAGTTTTTGTCAAAGTCTAATTTTCCATTCACTTAAGGTGTTTGGCTGCTCAACCAGTCATAGTACAACTTTACACCAATGGTCTGATATAAAAAAAATCCTGGGAACCAAACAATTAAAACGCAAGAATGAGTCGGCATCCTCTTTAACAAATGCAAAGCTAGCTAACTGTGACTGGTTCAAGAACATTTTAAAATGACCTGCAATGTTAACAACAAATGTCAGGGTTTCACTTTATTTTGATGGTCCCTTTAACGTATTCTGTTGATTATAAGTAACATTGCACCTACATATACTCTCAATAGAGTGCTAGCAGAGTATTAGTAGACTGGTAGGGTTAGGGTTAGGGTTAGAATAGGTTAATATGTACTTGCTTTAAGTTACTTTTAGTAAGTAAAGCGTCTATTGGGAGACCATCACAATAAATTCTTAGCAGATATGAATTAGAGAGTGTACAAATATTAAGAGTGTACAAAAGTTGACATGTAGGTGCAAAGCTACTTATTGTCAACAGATTGTTCAAAAAGGACCATTAAAATAAAGTGTTACCAATGTCTGAAATGGCACATTCTCACTTAAAATTCAATGGATTTAGACTCATAATCTCATGATTTCCTGACCTCAAAAGGACATACTATTTTGGAGGGGAAACTATAAGTTGTTACAATCACCTTCTTTGGTTGTTCCATCAATCTGCATCGGAGGTCCAACGCCTGATGGGTATTCGGCTGCCACAGAGACACGGTAGGTAGTAACAGGGTAAAGTTGCTGAAGAACAATGGTAGTCTCAGGGCCATCTGTTGCAGTTTCTTGCAACCCCCTATCTCCTCGGACTGGAATATATGTGAGTCTGTACCGCACCACTGGACCGGGAGCAGCTCCCCATGAAACACGGAAAGTGCTCGTCATCTCTTCGGAAACTCTCAGGTTGTTCACAGATCCTTGTTCTGCACAAATTGGAACATAAGGATCATGTAAGAACATTTTAACAAAAAAACAATCAAGTCATCAAGAACAACATTGGATGATTCCTTTAAAAGTCTCAAAAGGAACATCAATAGTAATTAACTTAGCTAAGTCTTATAGAAAACAGACAGTCACCTTCTAGTGTGGTCTCAAAATCCGATATAGGAAAGCTTTCTCCCTTCTGATATTGGGCATAAACCTTGACCTCGTACTTTGTGACTGGAGTAAGGTGATGTAAGACAGTTGTAGTGGTGTCTCCCGGCACTGAAACAGAGATGTATCCTGCTTCTGTATCAGCGTCAGGCTTGTATTGCACTAGATAGGACTGCACACCCACAGCATCGGTTTCCCATAAAGCTCGGAAACTCCTGGAGGTCACCTCTGAGAAGGTCAGAGACCTGGGTGCAATCAGACCTAGAAGAGAAAGCAGAGTTGAAATATATGAAGCGCCTGTCTTTGATTAACTAAAAAGACACATCCCAGTTTATTGGTTACAGTACAGTTACTGGCTCAGGCAGTATGTGTTATCTAATAGAGTTTAAGTTGGCCTGTTTCCAATGGTATGACTTTATAGGACTCAATATACAGAACACAACTAGAACTTATTGTTGCTTGTTAGTTTTGGAGCTTGAAAGCTTCTTCTTACTATTTTCATTGTTTAGAATTGAGTAGCTTGGACACTTGTTAAGTGAGTTGCACAAAAGAGCTTGGAACAACACAAGGGTGAGTAAATGATGACAGAATTTACTTTTTTGGGTTAACTAACCCTTCAAACTTCAGCACAAATGGGTGCAAAGTTCAAAACATATGGTTCTATGTACACCCAGAGCCCAACAAATTTAACAGCAGTTAGTGGTAAAATCGGACACTACTCACTTCTTCTCTTGATGTTCAGAAGCTCTTGCTCAATTCTCAGACAGATGGACTGGGTTAGCTCATTGGAAATCCTCTGGAAAGCATCAAAGTCCTCTACGGTGTACACGTGGGTCTCCACTGGAGGATTAGCAATCGCCTCCAGCTCAGAGCGGACAGCGTCTTTCACACCCACTGCGAAAATCTCTACATCTGTGTTCCTAAGCTTAGCCGCAGAGTCTTTGAAAGCATCCGAGGACTTCCCATCAGTGATCAGAATCATAACGCGAGGTACACTGGCACGAGCACCTCTGGTTGAAACAAAAATCCTCTCTCTCACATACGTCATAGCCTTGCCGGTGTTCGTGGAGCCTCCGCGGTACGGGAATGTTCTTACGGCTTTGACCACAGCGCTCAGATCATGATGGGTGTTCAGGTAGAACTCTGTGTATGGGTCTCTGCTGTACTGAACCAAGCTGATTTGAACCTTGTCCGGCCCAATGTCAAAGGTGTTGACCAGGACTTCCAAGAAAGCTCGAACTTTAGCAAAGTTTGTCAGTCCGATGCTGTAGGAACCATCGACCAGGAGAACGACATCAGCTTGTACATCCACACCGAGCGAACATTCTAGAAGTAAAAGAAAAAGTTTGTGGGTCAAACAGATAGTTAACCAATGGAACGAAGAGGAGAGTTAAACAGTCTAGACATTTCCTCACCTAGAGATAATTTTAAAGGCTGCGTTTTCTCCATCGCCATAACTGGCTCACTGGGCGTCAGACCTTTGAGTGCAAACAGGCTGATCTCATACTCTGTATCAGGGGACAAATCTCTCACGTTCACAGAGGTCTGAGTCGGCCCAACGTACAGCTCCTGGCGTTTGCTACCAGCCAACATGGGAACCATCTGCACCTTGTATCCAGTCACCTCCCCTATAGATTCATCCCACGTCACCCGCATTGACTTGGACGCAACCTCTGTGACATGCAAGTTTGACGCTGGCTCAACGACTGCAAATAAACAGAAAGAGGAAAAATGGGGTCATGTTTAATGCTTGGGGTTGTGTTTAATAAACCTGCTAAAGCAGATTTACAGTTGTTATTGTTTGTTTACCTTCCTCGCCGCTAGCCAGCGAGTTGAGCTGGTCATCCACACTGGTGCACACCTGGGTGATGAGCGATTTCTCCACGGCTTTGATCATGTCAAAGTTTGGCACCGTGTACACATGCGTTCTGTAGGGTGTTGAAGACATTTGTTTCAGCTCTTCCTCATCTGCTTCTTTGATCCCTGAATGAAAATAATAAATAATGCATTATTTTTCAGAATTCCTTTCAAGGATTTCTTCTTTGCGGACAGATTTCTTGACAGCTACCCAGTCCCAGAAGAAATCCAGACCATGAATAACTGCAGATGAATGACCACATACCTAAAGTGAAGATTTCAACTCCAGCGTTTTTCAACCGCTTGGCATAACCCTCCACTGGGTCTTGAGATTTTCCATCTGTGATAACTACAGCAACTCTGGGGAATCCCTTGCGAGCACCGGTGGCCTCTGTGTACATGTTTTTCAGTAGGTGGTCCAGGGCTTCACCTGCACAAAATTCACACAAGAATCTTGAAACTCACATTGCACACTTACTTTGTTGATCAGTATAAAAATGCATATGCATAATACATAAAAGTGAATTCAATACCTGTCATGGTGTTGCCGCCCTTGTATGGCAAACTGTTAATGGCTCTGAGCAGATCAGCCCTTTTGAAATGCTGGTTGAGGTTAAACTCAGTCCTGGTGTCCGTGCTGTACTGAACCACACCCACTCTAGTCTTATCCTCTCCAAGGTCAAACGCACTTGCCATGGTTGCTATGAAGCTGCGGATGAATTTAAAATTTTCCCGGCCCACACTCCAGGAGCCGTCCACCAGGAAGACAAGGTCAGCAACGGCACTTGGTGAGCATTCTGGGAAAAAGAGTTGGAGTTTCAGAAGCTAAGAAACTCTAGAGAGATCTGACTTTTTGGAAAAGGAGAGGAATTTTCGAAAAGGATGCCAAGCTTTTAAAATATAAACCGTTCAATAGATTTGCCAGACACATTTGACATACAACTCTAAATTCTGACCTATTTTTCTGTATCAGAGTAAGACCAAATCTCAGTATCATAACACCATGCAGATACATTGGATTTGTATGTCATGCAAATGTATGTACTTATTGATACATTATGTTCGAGCGTCAATCAAAGCATTCAAAAATGTACATGTACAAATAAGAAGGGGAACATCATATCAAGCATATCAGCATCCCATTTATCTATTATGCAATACGCACTGGTTACAACTCATTCCTTCACTGACATATGGGTTGAGTGTGTCTCTATTCGTAATGTTATTAGGCGAGTCATTACTTGCTTTCCCTCTCTCTTGAACTACATAAATGAACCACACGGTTTGGAAAAATTCCTCATCTTTTAATCATACTTGCAATTTGTGGAATTTGCTGCCCTTAAATGGACTGTGTCGGCTACATCTTTGGTAAGATGTTGCCAGGACTTTATGGCAGGCAGGACAAGACAGGACAGGAAGTTGTTGACATATCGTATCTTGCCTTCCTTTATTACGGTAATTAGATTCACTGATTTTCCACTTGCGCCAGCAGAGGGGAAGCACTGGAGCGTTGAGACTGGGTTTTGTTAGAGTCGTCTGCAGAAGGCATGCTAACTAACCATTATGGTATTCGGGGCGGGGGTGAGGGATAGTTGGATTTTCCACTTCTGCTTAATGTAGGAAAGGAAAAGTAAACCTGTTCACCTTCATCTGGAAGACGAGGTCACAGCACTCTTGTAAAGAGCAGAGCTGTAATGCTTTCCACTTTCTGCATTGCGAGAAGTTTGGGGGGGGGGGGGGGGGGGGGGTTTCAAATGAGGCGCAAAGGGGCCACTTACAAACTCTCACCCAAAAGTCATGCTGGAAACGCTGGCTCTGCTTATCATGTCTGGAAAAGTTGATGCTGACTAACAAGCTAAATTTTTATCAGGAGTCATTAATTTGGAAAGAAACAAAGACATAAACACATTTGTGTACTGAGTAATACGGAAATTCCCGATAAAATGCAACAACCACATAGCAATGGAAAGAGCCTGGAGGTGTGCACTTACTGACTGCATCAGAGACCTGGGATTTCCTAGTACCTCCTTCAAGACCACTCGACTGGACTGAAACAGAAAGAAAAAAAATTCAATAAATACTAAAGAAAATGAGTCCCTTCCATTAAAAAGGTTCCATCTGGCCAGTGAATTTCCATGCCTTCTCCAGTCATTAATAATTACTGTATTGTACTATTTTATAGAGTTTGCAATCACAAGAAACCATTTCTAATCAACCATATACATATATATAAACCACTTTCAGTGACTTTCTCTCAAACTCTTCCAGGCCTTCCAAGACAGTGTAAAGCATCAACATGACAATAGTGTGCCACTTACTTGTTATTTGACCAGAGATTGGTATACTCTCCTCCAAACCAGAATATGAAGTTATCGTAACAACATAATCCACATCGGGGGTCAAATCCCTGATGGAGGTTTTGGTTGCAGTTGGAGGAAGTGTAAATTCCTTAATAGGCTCTTCTATAGAGAGAAGGGAACATTTACAATGATTAAATGTCATATCATGATATACAATCTACATGAAGATAACATCTAGCCAACCTTCATTTTTAAGTAGATAAATCTAGCCTAGACACACAAGAGCTGGATTAGAGAAACATTAATGACTTCCCAAGACAAGCGATGAGCAACAGTTCATGTTAAATCATTTTTGAAGGGCACGTCAGAACACATTTCTGAAGGGTTGCCTGTGGCAGTGAGTTTAAAGGTTACTTGTCGTTTACCAGATGCTTTCTTATCTCAATCAACGTATAGCACAATTACTACGGGGACAGTTCCCCTTGAGCTACTGGAGGTTAAGTGTTTGCTCGAGGGCACAATGGCAGTAGTTCATGAGACGACCACTGCAAGTCTGAACAGCCTTTAGCACTATGTTCAACTACCAACATAAAGTCAAAAGCAATACTGCCAACTTTTCCCAGAATCCAGTCCATCGCCAATCAGGAAAAATTTGTTCTGTCACTTATGTTCCCTTGCTGAATCTACAATTTCATTTTAAAGCTAAATGAAATTGACGAAGACACGTCACAGAAGTAAAATCGATTGCGAATGTTAGGATTTGGACATGTGCGGTGCTTTCACGTTTCACTCACCTGTATCCGATGTCACTACGACTCTTAAGCCCTCAATCCTTGACAGAGGTTGCTTCCATATCATTTGCACTGTGTTTTCGTTTAAAATCTTAAACCTCAAGTCTGATGGAGGCGTTACTGTGAAAAGAGGAGGTGAATCAAGTTATTTCCAAGAAGCCATTCCAAAAGCTGTATTTATGAGAAGAGCACACAGGTTTATGGACGAAGTCCCAACAGCGAAGTTCACTGTTGGAGAAGGACTCAAGGCAACATGGAACAAAGTGGACGGCGGCCATTTTGGGTCAAAATGACATCTGTTTGAGCTGTCTGACCAAAGGGCCATTGACTACTCAAGCATAGACATGTAAAAAGCGCGTTCCACAAAGACCTCGACAAAACATGACACGGGGGCTATAACTTGTAACGTGCATGCATTCATTGCAGTCAGTCCAACGCAGCCAGACGCACTGTGTTGAACTGTCTGAATAGCCGTCGTCACAGACAGACAAGAAGTGTTGATTGTACAATGGACTTGAATGGACATTTTGTGTGCAGTTGCATTAATGTAGTCACTTTCCATTGCAAACCACTTAAAAGGGTGCATGACGGCAACCTTTAATGACATATACAGATAAAGGATAGTGACAAACAAGTGAATATATCAACAAAAAGAGGTTATGTAACATGGACGCACCAGTCTAGATGAACTACAGGACTCATGCACTTGTACATGAAAAGTTGTCTGCAACAACTTGAGGGATTGAAGGACTTCATGTACAAGACGCACATGTAGAGGACTTTGAAATATTTTAAAGTGATATTCTTGTGGTGTTTTGTGTTGCAGTGTGTTTGGAAGGTCAGTATCTGTGAGGAACATATGGGTCGTGTGCATGTTGAATATCACAATAAAATATTTTGTGAAGCCGTAGCTCTGGTCAAATTTTGACCAGGGCTTAAGCTTGACTAGGAACAGGTTCACCAAAATCAAGATTTACCAACCTGGCTGACCAGATGTCACAATCGGTTCCATTTCTGACTCCAAATAGGTCCAACACAACCGCTATCGCACACATCCACAATCAGACACACACCACTCGTTCTTTTTTTTTACTTTTGGGTCCATCCAACCCAAACCAGATTTGGTGCAGCCAAAAGTCCTCTGCTTTTCGACAATTCAAGCTCTTTGGAGCATTAGTTAACAACATTTAGTTCACCGTGTTGAGCATCTAATAATAATCACTTCAAATAAGAAAGGTTAAGGTATTTGTCTGGTTGTAATATTCTATATTAGTGAAACATGTTTAAACAAAGGCTTTTCCATAACGGAGGGTTGAGAAGTAACACACTTCTTGCTCTAACTTTCCTAGGAGACACTGAGAGAAAAAGGGCTCATATTTTGTCTTCTTGTTCCCTAAGAGTGCAGAAAGTGGAGAAGGGAAACTTGGCCTCAACGTGAAGATTTTTTTTTTTCTCGAATAAAAGCTGTAAAATGTTCCACTATACTTTCCACTGCTCACTGGCAATGTGCGATTTAACGCTCTGCCGTTTATTCAATGATGTGAAATGGTTAAATCAAAGTTTTACTGCCTTCAAGACTGTTCAAACCTACCAAAAGCTCAGTTACTGAAACACATAAATACTAAGATACATGAAACGTGTTTTACTAGAGGAAAAAGTTGAATTTGAATCTGTCTGGCTGAGGTGTCTACTGTCCTGCAGCTGATCATGGGTCCTAAATATTTCAAACCAAGAAAAATCTGTAAGCTTTTCTACCCTAGAAACATTACAGTGGATATATCTAAAGATTAGTTGCTGAAAAACACAATTAGGTATGATTAAATATCCTGTGTTGTTGTGCATTTCTATTTTCACTGGCATAAGCACCAACAAGTGATTAAAACAAATTTTTTAGGACAGTAAATGTCCTCGACATGTCCACCCTAGTGTCTAAACAGAGACATTACACACATTTATTTACGTTAGTGTGAACACTTTAATGTGTATATAAGTGTTTTTTCTCCTATATTTTTGTTATGACATATGAAATGAAAATTAAACTATTAAAGATGAAAAATTATAATGAACAGACAATTGTTATTGTTTTAAAATACTAATCATAGGCTATGATCGAAACTGTTTTAATTTCTCATGGTGAACAGAGAGAGATTTCAGGGCTTTTTTTACCTTGAGCTCTCACTGATGTCAGTAATGAGAGTGTTAGGAGGGCGGCCGCTGCCAAACGCGTGACCGACATCTTCACCCCAGTATCAGCAGAACATCAATCAATCTGAAAAATCAACCAAATTACACACAGACATTGCTCATAAATCAATCTGAGTAAAAAAGCACTACACACTCCACTCCACCACAGTTCACTGCAAGAGATCTCATTCAAATCCGATTTAATTTTTTTTTTTTTTTTTTTCAAAATTTTTTCAAAAAAGTTTCTCTGGTCAAGAGAGGAAAAATTGGTTTTCCATGGTCTAAATATTTTGGGGGGGGAATCATAAAACAAGGACACCAAGTAAAATAACTCACTGTGGGTCTTAGAAAAACATTCCCTACAGAAAACAATCATAAACTGTATGTATCTGCTGATTCATCTGTTTAACGTCGGAAACTGTGAGTTAATAGACTGTATGCAATTGTCTGGAAATGTGCCTGATTTAGGATCCTACACATCAGGGATGGAAAAACTTTTCTGCAGGGTTCCTGCGCCCCCTGTTGTGCCTGGAAAAACAGACTTCACATCCCGATATTCATGCTGAGCTCTGCCTCTGAAATCAGTGTGCTCGGTCTCTGCGCTACATATATTACATACATTAAATAATGCCCAATGTAAGTACAAGCAGCTCACAAAATATGTGCACAATAGATACATGTTGATCAATAAAATAACTCAATAATTATTTTTCATTCTGCAAAACTAATTTCAGTTTCACTGATGTGATGTACTTCATCTACTTTGCCCATCGTTTTTCACGACCCTATATCAATCAACAGACTAAATCTGCACCTTTAACAAGGCATTTGTCACATTGCAGAACCAACTAGGGGAAAAAAATTCAATAAAAAAGGTGAAATGACATGCGTGTGAGAGAAACCTTTAACAGTAGGCTACACTGTGCCTATAATATAAGTAGGCTTGGAGTCGTAACAGCAAAATAAATCAAGTAAAGCTAAATGAAAAATGAAACCTCTTTATATGGTGAAAACGGGTCAAGTGGGACTCTTTTATTTCATAATATGAATCCAGACGGACTAAGCACATCACAGAAACCCTTAATCATGTTTATGTAAGATCAACACCGCACTGAAAAGACAAAAGAAGTTACCCACTATTTAAGCGTGTTAATTAGGAAAATAAACTAAGCAAAGAAAGACCTTGGGGTTTTTTATGAATCTTAAGTGATCTAGATTTTACCAACAAAACTGTCTCATCCCAAACTACTTTAAAAGAGCACAATGAGTGGTGGAAAAACTGAAATCATACAAACGCCTATGGAAAAAAGTGATCAGAGCAGCTGAAAATGGGGTCACGTTTATGACAGTTATTCAGAGCAATAACATCTTCATTCATAAATATGTAAAATAAAAAATAAGTTTATCAATAAACGGAGGGGAAAAAACTCCACGTGGAGACTTACCAAACTCCTCAAAGTTTCCAAAAACTTTCAATACATCACAAAACTGGTGAATCAAGGTGGGAATTTCGCCCAGACGCAAAGAGGGTTTCAAAGCTGTGTTCAGAAAGGCTCTCCGTGATGCTGTAGTGATGGAGATGGAAATGAAGAGGTGGGTCTGATCACCCCACAGCTCGTGAAGACTGTTTCCAAATGCACGGGATCTCAGACTAGAATGTGCTTCTTAACAAGGGGCCGATCCCGAACCCGGAGCTCTGACGTCACGCGCCTCCGTGATGGATGCGCTTTTGGAAAGTCGCGCATATTTTCGGCATTCCTGCTGCATGTCACTCATCGATGTTTCGGGTTTCAGCGGGGATCGCTGTGGAATACGTACTCCTGACGACATCCAAAAGGAATCGCTAATTCGGGACAATTTATATAGCTTTAGCGGACACACAAACGATCCAGCGTCCCAATTACCGGTAAATAACTATTAAAATAATGAAACGATGAATGGTGGGAGAAACATTTTCGGAGAGCGACCTCAGGCGCTCTGTCTCGCGCAGCAACAAAGAAAGATTTTCTTGAGTTGAGTTAGCCCTAACCGACAACTTAAGCAAAACACAAAAACATCTTCATTAATAATTAACTTGTAAACACTTGTTTACGACATCTAATCCAACGGTCCTAACGGAAAGCGCTGGAGCGGTTGCCATGGTAACATCTTCACGCCAATATCACCGTTTTTCGGTACATTTTGTGGTTCGTCAAACTTGTTAAAACATTTTATTAAGTCATTTGTCTCCAGTGATGTTGAAAAACAAGCGTGCCGCCTGTTGCTGTGTAGACTGGACCAGCAAAATACACATTTTTGGACCAAAAATGGTTTTAAATGTAATTAATTAATATTATTTTTGCTTATTGGAAACGTACCACCGCGTTATCGCTGACAGCTGAATTGAAGTCTGCAGATAGACGTGCATCTAAGTGTTCTTCATCTAAGCATTTCCATTTATTTGAAGATGTAGCCCTCTGGTGTTTAAATCGGGTAGAGATGTTCAACACAACATTCACCAAAGAGCTATTTCCTCCACCCAAACTACACCACTGATCTCATTATTAGGTCATAAAAGAAGAGCTCTCTGTTACCCATCTGATGAATAAATATTTAGCCATTTAGAAACACATGGGAGTCAGGGCAGAGATAGATTTTTGATCGTGAATTTTACTAGTTTTTTCAGCTGAGTTCAGGGCTGTTTTTAATTCGATCATTATCTCATAATTCCCATTGTTAGAGAGCAACATCTAACAGACCCATTCATCAGCGGAAATCTGGAACTTCTAATGCTCCTTACAGATTGCTTGCAGAGTTTATCATCTGTGCTTTATAGTTTTATAATTAGCATGCAATTATTTGCTGTTCTTTCTTTCAGCACACTAAGGGCATATTGTTTATAATGCATGGGATAAATACCATTTAAACTCAACTGTATAGAGACCACCAATGCTGTGGTGGGCTACCCTGAGCTCAAATGATCAATCGTTCCTGTAAACTTAAACCTCTAGCGGGTAAAACAATTCTCTGATGTATACGCACGCATTTGGAAACTATTTCATATGCTTTGAAAACACATTGTTTTGAAGTACAAAAAGGAAGTGCACATTGCTGTTTGTTTTTTGGAACCAATGAAGACATCCCGAAAAGTATCAAAAACATGCTGCGTCGTGAGTCACAAACACCCTTCATCAATTAACACTAACTTCAGACATTGCGTACACGCTTGGTGTGGTCTTCAGATGCATTATGAGAAGAATATTATCACAAAATTAAAATATTATTCACAGGAGAGGCCCACCACCAGAGGATTAACAACTAAACCACATCAAGAACTAGAAATGTCCTTTAAAAGCATTCTGCATACAGAAAAACGCTACTTTAGGACACACTGTGCAGTGATTTACTAGTTTTTTTCTTTTGATTTTAGTGGGATTTAAATGACACATCGCATGAAGAAAATGTTCATTGACTCATTATAATAGTCCTGAAATCATTTTTTTACCTTTTCACTGTCGCTGAAGTAAACAGAAGTAAACAACCAGTATCTGTCTGTTTATAATAGGCACAGTTTATTTAATTCAAATCACTTTGGTCCCTTTCACATTTCAAATTAAATAAATATACTGTGTGAAACGCTCATAACGTCACATTCCCACAGACACGAGGGCCGGAGCTGACATCAGTTCTTCTGAGGCAGAGCTGCTCTTACTAGCTCGTATATGACACATGCCGTTCCTGGAAAGAGACACATGAACCATCAGTAGTTACTGTGATTATTAACTCAAATACATATCTGTGCTTGCTAAGACACATGATGATGTTGCTAAAAAGAACATTTATATTGTGTATTTGTTTATGTGGTGCAAAAAACACACTCTTTTCCACATGCTGTACAGTATTGATTCTCCTCTAAGCCCCGCCTCCTGAAACGGGTCGATTTGTACAAAGCTCACCAAAAGCGAGGTGTGCTCTGATTGGCCAGCTATCCAGTGCACTGTGATTGGCCGAATACCTCATGGAAATGTTACACCATCAGGGCGCTATGACACCAAATGTCCTAACTTTGATAAAGAATATCTCTTTGGTTTTGAGACTTCAGGATCTTATCTCTGCACTTACAGCTCGTAACACTGCAAAAAGAGAGGAACTTTTGAAATCGCATCATACGACCCCTTTAAACATCATGTCAAATCCTGCAGCTTGCGCTAAGAAGAATTTGCCATGTGGTAGGACCTAAGCAACGGTAGGACCCACAGCAGCTTGCAGTAACATACCTAGCACTGTGAGACCCATAGTTGCACGGTAAAGAACAACATCCCCGACTCCTCCCTTCAGATGAACTGGCATCCCATTAGCCTCCTAAATATAAAACATAAAGAAGATCTGAGCACTATATTTCTTTAGAGAGAAATCATTTGATAAACGACAGAAAACACAATATATTACAGAAAAGTGACGTCCATACCTGAAAGAGCTTCTGTTTGTCTGGCACCTTGTTGACCAGCTGCCTGCGGACGGTGCTGGAGATCTGTCGCCTGGAAACCTGCTGCAGAGTCTCATGGAGAACACAGATTAATATATATATGAATTCATAAAGTACTGTAAAGACAAAAAAATGCACATTTACAGTGATGTATGCCATTATTTTGTATTGAATAATTTGTAAATAATTAGAAAACGTATAATTTGGTCGCCTTTATATCATTTCATAATACCTTTCATTATTATTAATTTTTATTTGATTTATCGATTTCCCCTTCTTTCTTTGAAGGAAGTCTCTTCTGCTCACCAAGGTGTCTAATGATATATCTAATGCTGTCAAGCAGTATTAAAATTTAAAACAATGTTTTCATTTCGTTTTCATTTCTCAGATGCAAAGCTGATTTTTCAGCATCATTATCCAGTCTTCAGTGTCACGTGATTCTTCAGAAATCATAACATGCACACACACACACACACACACACACATATATAACAGTGCACAGACTTACAGAGCAATAACAAAAACTGGAATGATCAAAAAGTAAACAATAACTAAATCCCTTCAGTCTGAGACCTTTATCTTCATTAACCACCGCTATTAATTTTTTATACAGACATGACCCAGAAAGCGTCCCGGCTCTTAAAAATGATCAAATAGTTGTTACTCATCTGCGGGATCTTTCTCTTTTACAATTGAACTCGATTTCTGTTGTGTGGGTAACTTTTAGTGGATGTATAAAGTCAGTCAAAGATGTTTCAGACCAAATGCTCGAACTTAAAGTCCGCAGTGTTTACTTCTGAGAACAGGAAGAGGAAATAAAACATTATATTACGATTAACAGCCCTTGAATGAACACAAACTCCAGCAGAAAAAAAGCGGCAAAACTAAACCAGAAAAAAATAATAAAATAAACGAATAAAACCCGCGTCTTGAATTGAATGATCGTTTCATTGATTGAAGACGTGCAGAACGTCAAAGTCCTCATGACTCCCTCAAAGCCCGACATTAATAAACCCAGACATCTGATGTGAAACCGCAGCTAACGCATGAACAAGCATTTATAAAAGACCGTACATTATCAATCTTAAATCAAAACAGAACTGTTTTAATAATTACCAGAAAGTGGCGAAACATTTTCAGCGCGGCTGACTGAAGAGACCCGAGACAGAGAAGAAACGGAAAGAGAAAGGTCTCCATCTGCTGTTCAGGAGCGCGATCCGCGCCAGACGCTCATTAAACACAACCTGCGTCCCAGTGCGCACGATATCCAGCCTTAGGTTTAGGTGTCAGTACTATTTAGGGCAGATTGGGTGGATTGTATGCAGATTGGGACGCAGGGATGCAGAAATCAACTTCTTGTTCTTCTTGGTGTTTTGTTGGCAGTAAACCAGCTTATAGTTGTTGTCACATTTTGTCATATTTTTTCAAATGGTATATATATTAAATGTGTCGTAAATAGCTTAAAATCATGATTTCTTCTTGTCCTTACTGTATTTTTTTTTCATCATGTATCAATGTACAGTCAATATATTTTATAGGCCAGTACATTTCCTTTGGCAGCATTTTATTAATTTTATTTATAAGACTCATAATTCGTCACTTGCTCAACTTTATATATATTTTTTTTATTATAAAAAATAAATTTTGTGTCAACTCTGTTATCAAAACATATTTTCTCTTTAAATTGGTGGCAGGGCCGGCCCGTGGTATAGGCAGTACAGGCAAATGCTAAGGGCGCTGTACATCCAGGGGGCACCAGAAATGGAGGAAGAAAAAAAGTGTCAGTTTCACATAAAACTTTAACTATTATGACCTCAGGAAGGAATATGCCCACATTAATTTAACTGCATAGCAAAGCCTTCTAAGTAGTAGTTGCATTAATAACAATAATAATAT
>JAUCNO010000386.1:2029915-2041027 GCA_032353835.1 Enteromius viviparus | reverse complement strand
AAAAACACTGCTCACTGAGCTACAGCAAGAAAACGTGCACTTTCCCCACGGTCCCTTACAGAACGCTCCGCTGAGAGTGAGCTCTCCCGTCTTCATGCGTCATGAATACAATACAGGCCCGTAGCCAGGGGGGGTTCGGGTGGATCGAACGACCCACCCCCCACTGCCAAAGGTCCGGAATTTTCTTGTTATTATTACTATTTTTTACTTTTTTTTTTTAATTTTTGAGACAGATTAAAATTGTTGGGCATTATTTAAAATAACATGTTTATTACAAAACAATTTACAAAAAAAACAAAAAAAAACACGAAATGTGACAAGTCTGCGCAACAACTGACGTTTTTTAAATCTGTGAGGCGGCGTCCAGCGGTGTATAAAATGGGTTGAAAAGAGCAGGAGAGACGGAAGAGAAAGCAGGCAGCAGCGTCATTATCACAGAATATTGAACATATGTTCAAAAAGACTGCCAAACAGAGTAAGTCTGTTATATATACTACCTCAAGATCAAATTGCATACGCTAGTTAAGTGTAGGGTTGTAATGGTATACCGGTAATATTTTGGGTATCTGAAAAATGATCGCGGGGTTGTCCTTGAAGATGGATATCCAGTTTTCAAGAAATGTGGACGAAAAGTACCCGCAAAAGGAGGAATCATGTTCCATATTCGCGAGCACCATCCCTCCACGAAGATAAAAATATTAAAGCCGTAATGTATTATTTTTGATGCAGAGGGAATCCCGGAATACAGTCATGTAGTTAAATAAATCAACATCTAGCTGTGCAGTAAATCAAATCGCGATGTGCAATGAATATACAGCGCACAAATATACTGTGAATATACAGCGCACAAATGCTGCCATATAATGTAATTCGATATTCTGTGTCTCTTTATGAATGAGCAGCGCCGTTTCGCCTTGTACACACTAAAGTGCGTGTGATGCTCGTGGTTTTTAAAGCATTTGCTGTCTCACTCACTATGTGAACACATCAACACATCCAGATCTACTCTCTGAGAACACTTAGTGTTCATTTTATAATCTTATTTCAAAGAATAATCATCAAATACACTTCCTTCTAGAGTTGTGACGTTTGTGAACGAACCGATTCGAACCAAACCGTTTAAACGGCTCATAAACATGAACGACGGGATCCGAGTAGCGGCTGGTGGGGAGCCGTTCTTTTCTTGCAATGCGTGTTTCACACAGATACAAACAAATTCGTTCCTCCATGAGACAGAACACTTATATGGGGAGGGCTACTGCCTAACAGAATCATTGTTGCCAACTATTTCCTATAAACCTTCCTCGAAAATTTGCCAAATGTTGCCAGATGAGTTCACGCACTAATTTGCATATCAGTGACGTCATCATGTAGTATCTGACAAGCGTAAGCCCGTCATGTTTCTACTCTCTGAGGCGTCGTGTATTATATTAAAACATTACATCCAGATGCACAAATAAATAGGTTCTTATTAACATATTTCTTTGCGTGAGGACGTCATTGCTTAATCGCAAAGCAAAACTACATCTTTATGTAGTATACAAAATTAGTGGTTAATAAATTAACGTTTTTTTTGGTGGTTTTAATTATTTGACTACAAATCTTACCTCATCATACCTCCCAGTGATTATTCCCAGGATAAATTGAGATGACCCCAAGCTGGCTTCTTAAAACTCACTAAGTATTTTAAATATATTTATTATTATTATATTATATATTTATTCTTTTGAACGGCTCTTTCAAAGGAACAGAACACAAAGATTCGGATCCCCTCAATGAGCCATAAATCCCATCTCTACAATGGTAGTTTCTTTCAGTTAAAACAGTTCAGGTTTTCATTTAGTCTAGGCAGTGACGGATCTACATTAAAGTGAGCCCTGGGCAAAATCCTCCCTCGGCACTCTCTGACACATGTGCTCATTCTTTCAACAGCCACTCCGCTTACAATGCACGATAGGACTGAAAATGTATCCTACAACAAAAATATAGTCTTCTTTTGATAACTTTCAATTAAGCAATGAACTGATTCTGTACTACATACGGCAATATCAACAAGTGACTCCCCTACACTTCTCTCTCCATGATGGTAACACTAACGGCTGCGAATGAACCAAACCCACCCAAACAAACTTGAACATATAAACACACATAACATCACTAATACAAAAACCCACATGTCTTGCTTGAATTACACAAAAATAAGTAAACTCTACATAAATACCCAGAATGCACCTGGCTGCTAGTGCTGACTGCGGATCATTACAGTATTCTAAATTGATTCTTATTTTTTGAAATGACTAGACTATTCATTATGTTTCATGTTTTATACCTGATTTTTATATCCTACTGCAAATATATATTGGTGTTGTATTATTGTTTATAAAGGATTAATAAAATAAAACCCTCACACAAAAACACTGTTCCTAAAGCCATAACATTTGTTGAAATTGACTAAACACAAGAGCTAAGATATCTTCTATTCGACCTCCACCAACAAAGTCTTAAAAAAAATAATTTACGAGCAAGCATACAGTGGTACAAGTCCTGTTTAATACTACATTTGGGAGAGAGTATTTTTGCAGGTGCGTAGTGTTTGAATGCTCTTAATTCAGAAATACTCCCTGGCGAGAATGGTCTTGTTTTCATGTGCGCTAGATTTGAAACTAGGCTATTTAAACGCAATAGTCACAGGTAGGCTATGATAGATAATATAAAACCGCTTACGGGCACTGATGATTTTTTTCCCCAATTAGTACTTGTGGCGCGTGACATGAAAAAATGCCGCCCTGGCCGCCCTAAAACCGCCACTGAGTCTAGGACTAGGCACTAAAAAGACCCTTTTGATTATAAGCTTCTCAGCTTAACTGAAACTGTAAAAAACTAAACCTGGCCCAAAATAATTAAACAATTTTTCTTTTTTTTTTTACAAAGACTCATGAAAAAGCATAACAAATAAAGAATCATAAATATTAATTAATAAATGGAACTAATAAATCGACATATTTGTGTTTGTATATTTAAATATGTGTGTGTGTTTATACAAACACACACACACAAACTATGTAGCCTTCGTATACAGTATAGCAACAGGTTTACAAACGCCATTCAGTACTTCTATTCACAATGAAAAAACTATTATATATTCACCATAAAAAGCCAAAATTACATTTTAAATTATACAACATACCTTTTTGATATGGTCCCAATTTACAGGTATCCGTTCACAGATGACTTTGTGTCAAAGTCAGCGAAGACTTCAAATATTTGCCAAATGAAATGTCCACTTTAATGTCCATCTGTTCCTGGAATAAACCATCACAAAGGCGCTCCTTCTTGTGGTCCGGTCTTTAGGTTGTCTTCTGTTCCTACAGAGCCTGTCCAAGCACTAGCAGTCTGTGAGAACTGTATTGTCCTCTATCCAAGTCTGAGCGAGCAGATTTACTGAGCGAAGAGAGAGAAAGAATGACCAATGAGAAGGGAGGCAGAGATGGCCAGATCTGGTTGATATGAATCCGGCTCACTTCTTTTGCGTATTCAACGCCCTGGATGAGGGGAAGATGGTGCGCCGAGACAGTTTAGAGCGTCTGGAGAGACTCCTCTCTCCTTTATGTCCTGACCCGTGAAGCGCTGTGTTGACTAAGAGCTAATTTTAACTCATGCGCTCAGTCTCTCGTAGTGTTTAGCAGCTGAGGGGGTTGAAACAGACGTCTGTGAACCCTGCTGACAGCTGGACCACGGTATTCCACTAAATGAGGAACACACCGTCATAAAGCAGTTGCTGGGATAGAGACGCACTTTCTGTGTCAGGTAGATCAGATCAGAGGGAATCTGTAAAGAATATATCCAGGTCACTTTCACACCATCTTTCGTAACATGGGAAATGTACGGTCCCTTTTTAATGTAATGCACTAAAATGTTTTTTTTTTAAAGTACACTTCAATGCATTGCACTGAAAAGGGACTGTAAGGACATGATACAGATATCTCAAATATTAGTTTGTGTGCAAACTGTTAAGAAGTTGAGCTATATGCATTTACCATAAATATGCATTAAGATAATAAAGTGCATTTTCAGCTATGAATATTATTTCTCACACACACACACACACACACACACACACACACATCATAAATGTAGCATATATTTGGCAAATGAATACATCTTACTTTATGCACTGCTTTTTTATATTGAGTTTTAACGTTTTGAGGTAAGTTTCTATAATGTTTTCGTTAATTATTAAGAAAATGACATAATTATAACTTCGTGGCAACAATATTGTTCAATTTTTGCAGGCCATCATTAATTATGTTAAACGAACAGTTTACCTCAGGCGACCATAGCTAACGTACATGTACTCGCATAGGCCTAGACGTGTTAAGCTATGTGAGACGACGGATTAATTGTTTAATTAAGTATCAGAGAGTCACGGCAGACTGAAATATGTGAATATCTGTAATAGAGGAAAGACTCGTTCCGTCACTGAAAAGCAAATAAAACAAAGTGAGTCAAATGAGTTTAAATATGTGAATATGACTTTCTGCTCTAATGCAAACACCTGCATTTGATCATATCGACATGTAATATCATATAAATTACGCACAATGTCGTTGGACCGCAGGTCTAAAGGATCCGGTTCAATTAAACCGATTCATCAATTTTCGAACAAAGTGATTCCCAGAAAGGAATCGGTTCGAGGTCTCAAAGTGCGCGCACGCACAGGGAGTGACGTAGGCCGCGGTTGTGAGGTGACTTTATATTTGTGTGGTTTATAAAGTCTATTTACATACGCATATAAAGGTTTCTGGTAAGTAATATAATTCAAAATGTCTTTTTTCCTTGTCAGAAAAGCACATGGATGCAATTGTGAGAGAAAAACTCATCGAGTGGAAGCTTATCGAGATAATAAACGGTAAGTTTATGTTGTACATTGTCCAAACACAATTTAAAATTTTGCATTACCATTTAGGTTTTCACTTTCGTGAAGTCACAGTGACTGCCACATTTTAAATGGAAAAACACCTGTAACTGTATTTTCCATGTCTTACAAGTAAAGAGCCTGTCACATTCTGGGTTGTGGATGTAATACGCCAAATCTCAAATAAAAACAATTTCTTCAGCATTTGAATTTCCGATGCCTTACACAGAAACCTGTTAGTCCTGTCAATGCCCCATAGTATAGTGCCACCCCTGACACAAACTGACTGATGGTTTTCATCTGAGGCATTGGAAATGTAAATAATAACTGTGATTGAGTTATGGAAAGTTGCATGTGTGACACAGTCGATGCAGTAATTAATAGCACCCATATGCATCTGTGCTAACATTATTCTGTTTTGTTCTTATTTTGAGGTTACCGTATCCAGCTCAGATGATCACTGCAGTCACCAGATCCAGTCTGTGCACTGATCAGACTGTGGATCATCACCTTCTGGGTGTCAGCAGAGACCAGGACACCTAGATGACCCCTAGAGACTAATCCCTAGTGAAGACCACATCACTCCGACTGCCAGATGAGTCCTCTGCTCAATCAGACTGCTACAGCCTGAAACTGAACTGCTGCTTCATCTGATCAGAGATGACTGGCCACTCGACTGAACCCGTTTTTTTTTAACCATTTCTGTCAGCGATGGAGTTTTGATTCCTTGCCACTGTCAAATGGTTGGAACTACAGTATGTCAGAATGTATTAATTTCCAATAGACTTATTTACATAAATGCCAGCAGCACATAGGTGTTTTATCATAAATCTTATAAAGCAACTTTATACTACACTCTAAAACATCTGTACACAACATAGTGTATAATTTTAATAATTATTTTATCAATATTTTGAATTTTACACTTAATTGTATTATTGTGAAATAAACTGATTATGTTGTGTAAAGCTGCCAGTACTTTTTCAGTTTTTTTTACTCTGTAGATTTAGTTTCTTAGTTCAGTCAGTGTGAACCTTTGAACTCCATGTGTGCACACACATGCATGCAGACACTCGTAGCTATCACATACACGTGTGTTGTTGGTGTTTCTAGCTGTTAAACATGGTCCTGGTGGAAAAGCCATGGAGAGATGTGTCACAGTCATGACCTTGAAAGGCTGACTCTGGGAAACCTTGGCTAGAGCAGGACAGAGCTCAAGTAGTTCATTACAAATAATGATTTACATTAATTGTGCTCCAAGATGCAACCATTAGCTACTGGAGGAAATACTCTGCAGTCTTGTCTTGTAGGAGCAGATGTTTTGTAGTCTCTCGTTCTGTTCCTCTTTCTTTTTTCCTTCTAACTACAGTAAATCTGCCTCATTTGTAGGCTAATCAGGGTGTTGTAATTCACAGGTCATGGCTCCTGCTGCTAATGAAGTTTGGTTGTGGGGAGGTTGACAAAAGCATCATCCATCAGTGATGGACCCTTTAGATGTATTTACATATTTGTATAATCTATAATAACACTAAATAGGCCTAGGTCATGTTTTCTGTAAACCATGTTTGTTTGTTTTTTCAAGTTCAAAGGCACCATGTGTTTCATTTATTATTGTAAATTCAACACATTTATACATTCAGTAAAAATATATAATAATAATAATATAAACACAATCAGGAGAGATAAGTTCCAATAAAATTAAATCAAAATAAACAAAAAAAAAACAATATCAAAAATCATATTCACACTACAGAGGTGGCACTGAAGAAAACAAAAGTGACATTTATGTATATTTACAGTATATTGAGGTATATCTACCGTTTATTTAGGTTCATATGTGACATGAAAGCAAATTAAATTAAAAATAATAATGTTAAGAGATTAATGTATTATTTCATTAGAATTAGTATTAAAATCTGAATAGGCTACAAATATATTAAATATAAAAAATTAACTAACGACAAATAGGTGGCGGAAAATCACAGTTGCTCATTGAATCATTCATTCGGTTCAGTCAACTGAACTGATTCATTCAGAAACGAAGAATATGACCAGCGGCTCAATGATGACGAAACTCTTTAGACCATGGTGTTTCTAAAACGTTAGTCACCTAATTAATATTAATTTATCGTTTATTAACCCGTTTTATAAAAACAACATGCTATTTGATATTATAATCACTTTCGTCACAACTACCCACACGAGAATCCAAGAGGGCTGTTATTTTCCCATATTTCTTTGTTTTAAGGTGTCACTGTTACGGACCCCAGGTGTGGTGGTCACAATAACAAAAAAAGAATAGTGATCTGCAGAAATTAATTAGAAGATTGAGATGAAAATAACACAGGACCACGCGATTCTTCCTCCAAATTACGTTTAACCGCGGAAACCTGGTGTTCCGTAATTATGCGCACCCGGGAACAAATAACAACTGCATTAAAGGTGCCGGTCCCGTCTACGCCGTCTTGGAAGTCTTGCCAAATGACAAATGCTAATTTGCTGCGCTACAAAAGATCATAATTTGAGGAAATAAAATGTATTACTTTTTAGAAATCTAAATCACATTACTAAATGTGATTGCACAAACCTGGGTGCACCACATCATAAACTAATATTGTATTAACAACCTAGGATGTACACAATACACCAAATTATATCGCTATTAATACACATGATTGGATATAAATGTCCACGTTAGAATAGACACGTGACGCATTTTTTTTCTTTCCAAATGGAATTTTATTTAACGCGAGCCATTATGACGTCACAATTAGCCTGCTGTGGTATAAAAAGGCGAGTCTGGATCGTCTGGATGCATCTCCATGACTGGTTTAAGGTAGAGAGTCTCTAGTGTGTTCGTGGTTTAGGTTAATCACCACTCATCATTAACTTAAAGTAAGCTTTTCTCTAAATGAAAATGTTGACAAAATAAAATATAATCATCTTAAAGCCTGACTCAGTTATTTTTTAATAAATTTTTTTGGCAAAGTCTTGCAAATGTGCCACAAGTGTGACAGCATGCCATGACAAACAGCAACACAGAAGTGTCAGAGTCATTAAAACAGGCTTGTGTTTACTGCCCTGTTTCTATAAACACCTGTTGTCTTGCCTGCAACGTGATAATAATACCAAATGGTACATGACTAAACTAATCATTTATAATAAAAAAGGGTATTACATCTGTACCTCATTACCATCACAGTACTTTTCTGTACAGAAACCACGTCTCGGTAATTAACTGTCAAGAAATGTCCAGAAAAAGCACAATATTACAGCCTTCGTTCACAATCAGTCTTGGTCACATGAATGCTGTTTTTCTGTCAATCTCCAACAAAAGACATCACAACAACACAGTGCTAGTTTACATCATTTTCGGTCTTGATTGTGGGCAGCACTGAAGCATTCCTGCATATTATTTCATTTTATAGTTATAATATGTAAAGCAATGTTCAACAGTGAAACAGAGCAGTCATTCATGAGCCACAGAGCTTATTCGGACAGAGATTTCATTATCATTTGGTTGAGCATCCATTTAAGAGAGTAAAACAGCGCACTCTACCGGCGGCTCTGACAAACTAAACACACAAAGCTCATGGTTTTTTAAAAATTAATTTTGGAGTTATCAAATATCTAAGGTGTTTGATTTTGACATTGTTGGAGGCACAACAGACGTGGGCTACATAATTTCACATACATGAACAAAAACTCTGGCTCTAAACCTCTTTTGTTCATTAAATATAAGTTTTCTGGGTTTTTTAAACGTTTATCAATTTAACCTTTTCAAATTATCACAACTTGCCTAAAATAAAACATTTCAAGCATATAACACTGTTTAAACGTTAAACCTGCGCTGTAATAACATGTGCGATGGTATGATGGTATATTTACTTTGTGCGCAGAATAAAGCAGGCTCTTGCCGCACACGGAGGAACCAGTGCAAACACTTGCATTTTTTTCCAGTGGAAACAAAAAGGCAGGCGGCGTAATTATTTCTGATAGGCTAAAGGTAAGAGTAATACCTCATTCAGAACTGTTAAGGGTCTGCTTTTATTTGTGTGTCCACGCAAAAAAACAACCCAAAAACCAAAACTCAGCAAAAAAAGATATGAATTAAAAAAGCTGTAAACGACAACTTAACGAAATAAAAAAGAAATCGAAAACAAATCCTCTTTCATTACAATTTTAATCCATAAAGATGACTTATGGTGCTTTAGAGGAGATCTATCTTTTTGACACGGACTCAAAAAAAAACACCAAATAATTTAAATATCTTCCTACTATTTTCCTCGGACACGTTCCTGGTAATTAGGCTACTTTTGCTGATGCTGTGACAAGCTTTAGTCTATGGCGTGTATTTGAATGCAAAACTCTTCAGTTGCGCTGACGGCGCGCTCTCTGTAGTTAATTTGGTGAAAGTAACTCAAAAGTAATACAGGGGTATGTAACGAATAACAATTTTGAATCAGTATTGTAATGTAAGGCATTACTTTTAAATAACACTAACAAGTAATATAAAATGTATTACAGTTTGAAAGTAACTGGCACAACACTGTCCATCTGGACGAAATGCTTACACAGTAAAAAATGTATGAAGTTCCAATCTGAATAAAAGGATTCATGAACACACTCCGAAGTTTCAGTCTAAATGATTTGTGATCCATACTCCAAGTTCCGATCTGAATCAAAAGATTTACAAACCCGTTCTGATGTCCTGATCTAAATAATGATGTGTGAACAATAATTTTAGATCGATTTTAGATTAGAATTGGAGCGCTTTGAAACAGTGAATCATTTTGCGATTCAATTGTTTAACTCTGTGGTTCTCTTCCCTTAAAAAAGAGAAACTGAGCACATTGTCCCTTGTATGCAGGCCCATCATATGTCAGCATTCGATAAAGCATTCTTGACACTGGGTCTATGGTGTCCACTATTACCGAAAGCTGCTTCCAAACGCATTTCAAATCGTGGGGCGTAGATTGTTTAAAATCATGCCACTGGCTCTAACTTCATGCAGCAAATGGCTTGTCAATTCCCTAAATTGGCTACATGGAATTGGATATTGAGATGTTTAACCTATTGATTCCCAAGTGTGGGGTTTTAGTGGTCAGGGATCCTCCTGGGGGCATCTGTACTGAAATTCCCAGAGTGCTGGGATTGAATGTCCTTAGTTGACCCTACCAGGAGCTCTTTGGTCAGTTTGGCCCTGGCTTGTTTGATTGTGCCACTTCCGTGGAGGCTCCAATTTTTTTTACAGGCATTACAAAACTGCTATCTAGCAGAGGACCAGTCCTTAGTAGTATGTACTGGTAAGGTTGAATTGCAGGGTCGTAAGTCGTGTCGCATTACTGGTAGCATGCTAAAGCTTGTACCTGCCACCTGCTCTGAACAGTATGCAGAAGGAACAGTTTTGTTTGAGCCTCCTGTGTCCGGGTTGCCAGTTTATTTGTTTACATTCGTAACTATAGTCTATAAGGTAATCACAAGATTCAGGACCACTGGAGCTCGGTGGTGTACAAGGTAGTAAAGGCACCTAGAACAGGTGGCTCAGTTTACACCATTGAACTGGTTAACAAAATAAATAGGGTGAAGCACGCTCATCGCTCGCTGTTGAAGGCAAGAGTAGGGGGGGACTTCTCAGCGCCTCCCCCAGAGGATATGTTATCAGCTATTGAGGAGCCATTTCCGGAGGAGCCTTCCTCAATGGAGGACGTTGACTTGTTTTGGGTGGTTCTGGAGACTCTGCCTGCTGCTACTGAGTCGAAGAGTTGGTGCCAGGTTTGGGCTGACCTCAGTTCATTACCATTGGGGTGGATACTCATGTCAAGGCACCTGTGGGTCTCAGACCATCATGGCAGGGCCCTGTAAGTAAATTACCCTCGACAGATCTTGTCTCCTTAGGTCCATATTATCAGGGCCGGCTCTAACCAATTTGGCGCCCTAGGCAAGATTTCAGATGACGCCTCGTTGCATCATAGTTGATTCTACTGCTAGTGTACATACACTCATTAGAAACTTAATAGTATGTCTTGTAGAGTTGTGACGTTCGCGAACGAACCGATTCTTTTGAACGGTTAATAAAGATGAACGATGGGAGCCGAGTCGCGGCTGGGTGGGAGCCGCTCTTTCTGTCGTTCTTTTTTTCCTATGCGTGTTTCACACAGATGCACACAAAACAGCTCCTCCACGAGACAGAACAG
>JAUCNO010000386.1:2009455-2029815 GCA_032353835.1 Enteromius viviparus | reverse complement strand
TATTTTAAATTATTATCTTATTTAACTGATTGTTCTTGGGAATATTTAACAGAAAACACTATTCCAGAAGAAGAAATTCATTTCAATTCCATGACAATGTCAAGGAACTCACACACTTTGAATCCAATGTAACAATGTGAATACACAAACTCTTGAAATGTGGTGCGCTCGCTTATTATTGGCATAGATTTGCCGCCATACATATTTCCTTGCCTTGTCTCGAGACTACGCTGATTTAATCAATATAATCCAGAGAAATCCAGCGCTGGGGTCAGGGTTGCCAGATCTGACTGACAGGCTCTAGCACACACACGACGTAAAACCCCGCTAAATCTGGCAACACTGACAGTTGTCAAGCAACCGCGTGTCTAGCAACAGAACAGATTTAGAACCTGCGCGGGAGATTCTCCTCAAAACGATAAACTTTTCCTTTTCAAAGTGTAAAAAAAAAAAACATTTTAATGGAGAAATTCCCTCTAAAATTAAGATGAAAGATGATTATTTAGATTTAAGACAAATTAAGACAATTAAAGGCCTTATTTTAGGACAACGGGATTTAAGACTTTTTAAGGATCCCCGGCCACCCTGAGGTCAATTGGAATAATCGTCGGGACGACGATTCAAGAGCTTAGGGTAGATTGTGGCAATATGGGTGACAAATCTTTGTGGTTTGTCACCCACGATATCCTATTAGAATGGTCTCCGCTGGTATTTAAGTCTAAGTTTAAGAGTTATTTTACTTTGCATCATCACTGAAACCGTCCTTACGGAGTGCGCATGGGCAGACAGTGTGTGGTTTTTGTTTATAGGCGTGTTCACCTCAACTGAATGAGTATGTAAATAATTGAACGTTAAACACACTTTTGCGTATTATAAAGTTAATTTAGGAACCTCCCGTTGCCTCGTCGCTTCTTTTCTGTAGTCTGAAATTAAACAAAGCAACACTATCTATGACAATCACACTCACAATGGAGGCGCGTTTGCGATAAACTACATTTCCCGAGTCGCTCCGAGGCGTGCGGCGTGACGTCAGCGCGGCTGCTGTCAGTCAGACAAAGACAGTCAGTCAGTCAGTCAGGGCGAGTCTTCCTCACAACATCACTAAAAATATTATCTTCATCGCCTGACAGAGCGCATTAAATGATCGGCGGCGCTCAGGTTTTGTGTATTTTCGTCATTCCAGGTAAGAAATGTGCTTTTATCCTTGAGGAGAGTCAGTTTTGTGCTGGCTCGTGCTAAGCTAACTAGCCGCCTGGACAATTTAGTTCGTTTTGTTTATCTTGTAAAAACACGCTTCGTGATCTAATTTTAGTCGACATATGCATCTAGTTTAGATCTATATAGGCTTGTTTACATGTCTAGATAGTTTATATAGTGATATAGCAGTCAGTTAATGAGTTATGTAGGCAGTTTTCCTATTAGGAAAGTGCTGAACTCATGTATTTATTTGTGCATATTCGTCATATTTACTAATGGATATTCATAAACAATCATGCGAATAACTCGTTGAGATTTGTTCGTCCATGCATGTGTTATTTTAAGCCCTTTTGTTGTCTGTTTGCAAAGGTCAGGACACAGATGAGTCATGCAAAACTTACTTTTTGTTTATATAGGTTGAAATACTTAAAATTGTTATTTAAAAAGTGCTTGCTTCATGCATGTACGTTCACATTTCGTTTGCATGCTCGCGGTCTTATGCTGTTAGTTTTCATGCACACACACAGAGATGATGGGCGTAAATCAGTGCTTTTCTCACTGTCATATGACATGCATTATGAAAAAATACATATCTTGAAAACAAAGTCTGGGCTTTGAAGGTTAACCCAAAGCTCTTCACTTGAAATGCATATTTGGAAATAAAGTAAGTCATTCACCAATAATCCTCATAGATCATGAGTTTGCTGCATGGACTTGTTCTGATCTGCATTCATAACTTGAGTTTCCAGTATCTGTCTGAGGATATAGGAAACGTTCAGATGCATGGAAAAAGATGTCTTCTTTTTATGCACGCTGCTGTTTATAGAAGTCCTAGTGAAATCTGGTGCAACACCTGAATGCATAAGCTGTTAGTAATGCCTGCGTTTCAGATATTGCAAGGTTTAAAGATTACAAAGTGTACACTTTGAAGATGTATGAAAGCATGAAATTAATCATTATGTACACCAATGTTTAGGAGACCACACATGGAGAACACTGTAAAAACCTCCAAACGTCAAGTTTTCGTAGTGCAAAAAACCCCAACATTTTCCATCCTGCTAAATTCAGTCTAATTTTGCATTCCTCATAAGCAGGAGTTATTAAATGGAAAGAAGAAGGGATTGTTATTTAAAGCTCTCAGTGAACTCATCTGACTTGTGTGGATGCAGTCAGATGAGCTGATGCACGTGTGCATGCGGTGCAGGACTGCACCCTTGACTTGCAGTCTCTGCAGCTGTGCCCTCATAAAGAGCCCTGCAGTGAACGCCTGCAGTCTTTAATGCCACATGATCACTAATGCAGCAGGGCTTATGGGTGAGACTCTCTGTGCATGTGAAGGGGAGGATCGCATGCGTGACAAAAGACAGTGACGGCGTTTGGTATCTTTCATCGCACACACAATTTCTGCCTCAGTCAAAAGCCTGGCGGTGATATATTTTTAGAAACCCTCAGCGGCTGCCACGTTCCTATCACAGACTTTTATAAGGATCATCTGAGATCTAAGTGGAAGCAATTATGCTGTACAAGAGCTCGCTGAGCCCTTTTTTTAGCGGCGAGCGCTCTGGCTCCAGCGGTGTAAGGTTAACGGTTAACTTGTGTAAATATAGTAGGTCTGGGATAATGGAAAACCCCAAACCAGTGAGGAATTTGACAGTAAACCAGCTGTGTTCAGTTGCTGCAAGGTCTTTCCCATTCCTTCTTTTGCTGCTACTGAGATAAAGCTTATTAATAGTCAAGCATCACTATTGTTATTGATCAACATGGCTGTTTTACATGCAGTTCAAGTGAGAAGAACATAGTTAAAATGTAACCTGTAACCTGGTTGGTTAGTCATCTATTACCGCCTGGTATTAATATGGCCATGCGTAACCGTTAGCTTAATAGAAAACCATGTGCTCTAGATTAGAAGGTTATTTGCCGTATTTGCATTCTGCGCTTTAATCTGGAGTTACATAAACTCCATCCGTCATTGGGTGGTATGGTTTCCTTGACAACAGCGACAGTAATTGCTCGTGCTTGTTGATGAAAGCCGTCTTGGATAAACTGAATTTTAAGTAGGTCAGATGAATCCTGCTTTTATCATCATAACTCGGCTGCCATGAGATGGCGGAGCACTTGAAATTATGATAATTCATTCTCTTGTTGTAGGATCTAAGTCTTGACACGTTTGACTGAATTCTGGGTTTGCTCCTTCCCATTCGTATAGAAATTATGCGTTAGGAAGCTGTGCGCAGCAGGTAAATGTACAACCTGCATCCCACAATGCAGTGCGCTCCCTCGACCTGCTGTTTACATTGTGACACACAGATCCAGGTCTTAGAAACTGAGCTGGGATCAGTTCAGCAAGCAAGTCACTGGATTGATTCAAACCGTATAGACATTGAGTAATGCACTAAAAAACATGCTTATAAAGTTGCAAATTTGATATGAGAACAATCCAAAGGAACATCATCATTTTGTTTTGCATTACACAATAATCTTTATTACATATGCATCTTATTCAGTGCTATCAAACAATTAATCGCATCCAATATAAGTTTTTGCTTGCATTATATATAGGTGCACTGTGAATATTTATTAAGACACACATACAGTACAGTATTTTGAAAATATGTACATGTATATTCATACAATTTGTTTTATATATAAATATCGTCGATATTTATTCTTAAATGCATGTGTGTGTTTTTATACATAATAAACATACGCAGTACACACACATTATGTGCACAGATATTCTGGATGCGATTCATCGTTGCACAGCGTTATATATTATGTAGACAAACTTATTTTGGACACGGTTAGTAATTTGACAGCACTAATTATATAAAAATAATTTTTCATGTACAACAGCAACATTTTGTGTTTTGTTTAGTTTTAAATGATCTAGAAGCAACATATATAAATAAATAATTGTGCTGTCAAACGATTAATCACATCCAAAATAAAGGTGCATCATGTGTGTGTGTTACACACAAATACAGATTACATTTCAAAAATATATTTGCATTTATTTATATTCCAAAATAAATATTTAAGATAGAAACTGACATTTTCTAAAATAGATACCTAATAAATAATAAATGTATATATATATTACATGAACACAAACATTTATTTTGGATGTGATTAATCCTCTGACAGCACTAATATTTATACACACACACATACATATATAAACAAACATTAACAAATGCACTTGACAGTTTCATATAGCAAGTATGAACCGGAGTTGCAACGCTGCATTATTGTAGTGTATTGTTGTTAAGTTTGTAAGCATTTTTGATGAGGTTCTGGAAGAACCAGGAAGCTTGTCAGTATGCGATCTGAAGGTGTGTTGCTCTGTGTCTCGTCAGAATGTCTCACTACACAGATGAGCCACGCTTCACCATCGAACAGATCGACCTGCTACAGAGACTGCGGCGTACAGGTATGACCAAACCCGAGATCGTGCACGCGCTGGACACCCTGGAGCGGCTCGACCGCGAGCACGGGGACAAGTTCAGCCGGCGCGGCCCGTCGGACTCCAACCCCACCAACAGCACCACCTCCAGCACTACACCGACCTCAAATAACACTAGCAATGCCACCATGGCGACCTCCTCCACTACTTCCACAGCAACGCAAACGCAGTTCCACGGGAATCTATCGCCATCGCCCAGCAACAGTTACGCCACGTCTCCACCCGCCGTCTTACCCTCGCCGGTCTCTCTGGTCGCCATGGCACAGAACGGGCGGGACACTTTGGCGGCGACACCCAATGGGAAGCTGTCGCCAAACCGTTACCCGGTGAACAGTGCGGCGGCCGTGAGATCGTACGGGCTGGAGGGGTCCGAGGAGGACCTGGATATAGACGACAAGGTGGAGGAGCTCATGAGGTCGGTCTGTCAGGGCTATTATTCCAATGAAAAATACTCTCTACTGGGAAATGTTTCTTACTTGAAATAGTAGAAATATTAACTGAAATAAAATATAATAAAACTGTAAGTATGATAAAACAACATTTTCTGCCTTTTTTTAGTGATTTATTAAAATAAATAAAACCCTTTATCTAATTAAATGAGAAAAACACAACAAAAGTTATAAAAACAGAAAGCTCAGATGATTTTTTGCACTCAATCATTCAGTCATGCAACAATTTTAAATAATATGACAACAATGTTGTATATTAAGATTCATAATTTGTTGCAGTTCCTTTTTTTTAACGACAGGGAGGATACTTCAAAGTATTTCATTTTTTTATTGAAAATTTAGCAAAAAAATGCTATTTGATTGCAAGTAATATTACATACATTTCATAAAATTGTTATTTTATTAATAATAATTATTATATTTATTTTTACATGCATGTAAAACCATTTTAGTTTAGCAGTCTGGAGATTAATTAAAACATTTTTATTTACTTGCTTACTTATTAGTGGTTGACCAATATTTTAAAAGTCAATTAGATTCTAAATAATAGTAAATGTATTTATTTTTATAAAATTGCAGTTTTATTAATAATTATTATTAGGACCGTTTATTTATTTACATGTGCAACCATTTTATTTTAGTTTATATTTATACTTTTTGCAGTTTAAACAAATTACTTAATGACTTAAATAAAAAATGTATAAAAACATATATAGACATTTAAAACAGAAAACACCACAAATAAACTGCCTGTAAGGTAAGAGCAGATTCAAAAAATAAGGTAACCCCTGCAGACTTGTTCAGCGGGTGTACGCAGGGTCACTGAGCTTCCAGATATTCTGTGAGGAGTTTGATAACTGAATCTTCAGTGTGGTGGTGTTGCATTGCAGCGGTCATGTTTGTGTCCTGTGATGTGTGCAGGCGGGACAGCACCCTGGTGAAGGAGGAGATCAAAGCCTTTCTGGGCAACAGACGCATCTCACAGGCTGTGGTGGCTCAGGTCACAGGTCAGTCCAGATCACACTATTACCCCATTTTATAAAACACCTATCATGTTCAGTCAATCATTACAGAAATGCACACTTACAGTGCAAGCCATGGGGGAGGATATTACACACACTGTGCATAAAACACCCTTGCAAAGATTTTCTTGTAGCACGGCATAAGTTAGAAAATACAAAAGAATGGCAGAAATGGCAAAGGCTTGTTTGAAATGTTTTTGGGGATACAATGAAATAGATGTACAGATTAATACTGAAAGTTATTCATTTGCGTTCAGTCTTTTTTTGTTTGGTTAACATTAAAAACACAGGGACACTGTTTTGTTTTTTCCAGGCACTGTACAGTTTTCAGGTTTCTTGAAAAAAGTGCTACTGACTGTTTTGAAAGTTTGCTACAGTTTTGTCGGGGTATATATTGCTCGTCAGAGATATATTATATATATATTTAAAGGAATAGTTCACCCAAAAATGAAAATTACTCCATATTTTTCTCACCCCAAGCCATCCTATGTGTATTTGACTTTCTTCTTTCAGACGAACGCAGTCAAGAGTTTAAAAAATCTTATCCTGGCTCTTGATCTTCTTCAGAGGACATGTGATATCCCCCAGAAGGCTTACAGGGTTGTTTTATAGCTTAGTATATCCGATTTATGGAGCTTCAAAATAATGTCCTCTATTCACCAGCGTTCCCAAGCTTGGAAGAGCCAGGATACACTTAAAAAACAGTCTGACTGTATTTGTCTGAAAGAAGAAGGTCCTAGGATGGCTTGAGGGAAATCAAATATGGAGTAATTTTCTTTTTTTGGGGGGATGAGCTATTCCTTTAAATTCTTTTCTTTTTCCTTTTTAATTAATCTGCAACAATTCTGTGTTTTCTGTCACTATGGGGTGCTGTGTGTTCATTAACAAGGAAAAAAAGAAGGACTTAAATGATTTTAGCAAATGTCTGCAATATAACAGAGTGACAAATTTGGCTTCTGTATCCACTGTATATATATATACATACACACCCCTCTGTAACAAAGCTTCTGAATGGTCTTGAACAAAGTGCTACTGACTAGTCAGAAAGACCACGTGTTATAAAAGCAAATAGACCAAAACCTGAAAATTGTATAGTGCCTGAGAAAAAACAAAGAAACAAAAAAGAAAAGCCGTTGTCTCTGTGTTTTTAATGCAACAAAGATAGCTCACAGCCTCAGTATTAATCTGTGTTTTTATAGTGAGGACTGTGCAGTGTTAATAAGTGTGATACAGTCTCTGACTGACCTTGTTCATCTGCCAGGAAGGGTTTAGACTTCACTGCTTAAATATAGACAATTTAGACTCAGGATCAAATAACACTTGTGTACAAGGATCGGAGTGATTGTATGAGGTCATCACTGAAGCCAGGTGTGATGCAACGATAAGTCTCTTTGATCTGCAACAAATGTATCGCCACTGAAGAACGTCAATTATTCACAATTCTGTTTCCCTTGGATTTATATGAACCAGTACGTTCTGATTAACTACGATATCGTGGCATTTAAACAAGCTGTTTTCAGCGAGGACAGAATGTGCGATAGATTGAACTGTTTTGTCTTCCTGTGCGTCAGGCATCAGTCAGAGCAGAATCTCTCACTGGCTCCTCCAGCAGGGCTCAGATCTCAGCGAACAGAAGAAACGGGCTTTCTATCGCTGGTACCAGCTGGAGAAGACGACGCCAGGTTAACCAACTCTGCTTGTTTTACTGTAGGATGAGGATTGGACTCAATCACGGGCTAAAATGTTTAAATGCACTGCCGTTCAGGTTTGGGATCAGTGAGTTTATTTTGGGGGAGTAATACGTTTATTTATCAAGACTGACAGTAAAGACGGTTCTAATGTTACATTTACCTTGCTTTAAATAAAGGCTGCTCCTTTCTAGATGTGATTATGATCATTTGAGAACGGCGCTGTAGGTTAGCGTGGGATCGTAATGCTTCGTGCTGTTTAATATCCCGCTGCGGAGATCTGAATGCTCCTCTTTAAAAGGTTTCATACACCATTGCGATGTTTGGGATTTAAAATGAAAAGTACAGCTTCCGGGGCTGTGATGCCCTGAAACCCATCTGAAACTTTTTTAATAAGAGAAATAATGGGGCGGCAGGCAAATGCTGCTTTAGATGCATGCCGTCTCTTACTGTGGTAAACACGCGGGGAAACGCAAGATTTGCGGACATAAATTAATAATTTGTTACAATGTTCCCGCATTGAAGTTAAATCATGGGATTTATCTGAGTTAACGGTCAGTAGCCACAGATTGATATGAGTGAACAAGCTTTAATCTAATGCATCTCTTATGACACTGAAAATTCAGCTTTGATCACAGGACTAGATTGTATTTTAAAACATATGAAGAGTTCATTTGCAAACAATTCTCCTCATATAGTAGCGTATTACCCTAAACATCCTATCGTCCATTTTCAAGGCATCACAATTTTCACGTTTTACTGCAGAAGCCGGGAAAGTCCGTTTTAGCCAATCAGTGCATTGTATTCAGGTCAGGTGACAAGGCTACTTTCACTTTGAAAAGTTGCTCTAGCTGAGAGGAGTTTCATGACAACTGACTGACGTTTCGATGACCCTGTGATATTTTCTTCAGGGCATAATAAACCTTGCAAAAGCAGCGTAATCACTTATGATCACAACAACGTTTGTCAGCATCCGAGGAGATGGTCTGCTTTTGCCAGAAAAACTTCTGTTGAAGTTATCTTCTTTTGTTATTAAACAAACTTTAAATATGTAAAAAGAAAAGCATACTTTTGATTAACTTTAGTTTAGTAAATTAACTGTATTTAAATTATTATTGCCTAATCTGCAGCTGGATTGATATTAGTTGGAGTGCGCAATAAATGTGATTTCTGGAGAAAAAAAGAAAGAAAAATTATCTTTTTTTTTTGCAAATGATCTCTTCATATTCAAATACTTATATGAAATTAAAATATTATTGTATATATTATTAGTGCATGTTTAGCAAATGAATGCAGCATTAGTGAGCAGAAGAGACTACAAAAAAAATCACATTCCAACTCAGCTTATGAATGGTAGTGTATATAGTATGTATTTATATTTTTCAGGTGCCACATTAAATATGCGGCCCACCCCTGTATCTCTGGATGAGATGGAGTGGCGTCAGACTCCGCCCCCCATAAGCTCCGCCCCTGGAAGCTTCCGTCTGCGCAGAGGCAGTCGCTTCACCTGGAGGAAGGAATGTCTCGCTGTGATGGAGAGGTGAAGCATCTGAGAAACAGATCGTAACACGCACTTCTACATTAATGTCAGAAACAGGCTAGCGGTGCTACGTTTACACTTTGTTCTCTCTGCAGTTATTTCAGTGATAATCAGTATCCCGATGAAGCCAAACGAGAGGAAATCGCCAACGCCTGCAACGCTGTGATTCAGAAACCAGGTGTTTGAACCCGCACAGCTGTGTTTGTCTTCAAATTACAAACTGTATTTGCCTTTTTCACTCACCTTTGACCTTTCAATCTTGTTTTCCTGCCTAGGAAAGAAGTTGTCTGACTTGGAAAGAGTCACATCATTGAAGGTCTATAACTGGTTTGCCAACCGACGCAAAGAGATCAAGAGGAGGGCCAATATTGGTACCGTGTTTTAGTTGATTTATATCAGAGATGCTATTGTAGTTTTTGGGAATATTTAATGGAGCGTTTTTTTATTTTCCATTTTAGTCTTATAGTTTGTCATTTTATCAGTTCCTTTTTAATATTATTTATATATATGATCTTTTTTAATTAATCGCATCCAAAATAAAAGTTGTGTATGTAATTTGTATATTTATTTTGTATACACATATATACATGCATATATTTAAGAAAACATATATATATTTGTATATTAAATACATTCATAATATAATTATATAATATGTAAATATTTATGTCTACAACTTTTAGTTTGGATGTGATTTAATCGTTTGAGAGCACATCAAGTAAAATTACTAAAGTTTTTAATTTCAAATTTCTTTCCTATATATTTAGCTTTAGTTGATGTATAGTAAGAACTTATGTTGGTGAAGAGACATGTTGAAATCAGCCAGGAGTTTACCGGTTCGGTTACTAGTAGGAAATCGTTTGCTAATGTTCGTTTGTTGTGGTAGTGGTTTTTAAAGAGTTTCAGATGTTTCATGACAGGGTCTTTTTTCCAAGAAGCCACAATCTTGGAGAGTCACGGGATAGATGTGCAGAGTCCTGGAGGACACTCCAACAGCGACGACATCGACGCTAACGACTACAACGAGCAGGTGAGAGACGCAGACGTCCCAACTACAGGAGCCATCGTCCTCTGCTGACTACTGCTAGAGCTGATCTCAGTGCTTTCATTGCAGGCTTGTGACGTGACCTATTTTGAAAAGAGAGGCGTGAACCGACCCTTTGGTTACTACCGTCTGGAGCCCACCTCACCAACACAGGTATCACATGCAAAACAAACAAACTAACAACACACACCTCATGCAGACAAAATATCACAGTTCAAGATGAAGTGTCGAGTTATAGGTTCAGAGAGAGTGAAAATAGCCACTAACTAAATAACGACTAACGTGAATTTCTAGAATAAAAAATAAAAAATATAGGTGCAGTTTATTATTTTTTTATATAAGAATTTTTAGACATGTATTTTATAAATAACTGCAAATGTATGGACTGTCAAGCAATTAACCTTCTACTAAAACAATTAAAATGCTAAATCTAATTCATTACATGATGTACCAAATCAGTTTTATGCTGAAAAAATTTTCCTCAAAAATACTTAAAAATAAATAAATAAATAAATTAAATATGTTGTGTATGTTAATTTTAAGTTAAGTTAAGTTAAGCATCAAATCATCATGTAGTATATATATATATATAGTAGGGATGCACGATATTGGATTTTTGCAGATATGCCCATACGGATATAAACAACACCAAATCTGTCCTGTGCAGAAATAAGCATTTTTAAAATTTAGTTTATTTTTTTTTTAAACAAGAACTTATTCGTTAGAATGAAATAAATAAAGGTTTTACTTAAAAAAGAACTATAAATAAACTATAAATAAACTATATATCAATCTTTACATCATCCACCAGAAAGATGCGGTGTTAACCCTATCGTTTTATTTGAAGTTTTAACATTTGTGGATGTAAAAGAGTTTTTAAAGCTCTGGAAGTGTTCTGAAGCTCTGAATTAGAGCTTATGATTCGTTTAGAAAATTAAAATATATTATACGTTAATAAAAAAAAAAAAGATTTAATTTACAAGTGTCATGTCACAGCTTTTGACCTTTAAATCAAAGCATACTCATTATTCAATGACTTAACTACTTTATTTAATAGGAAACACAGCCTAAATGTTATTTTGGAAAGATATTTCACTTCATTCAATCTAATTAGAAGTAGGCCAGCAGCGCCCCCCTGCAGATGAACTCCTTCCTGTTTACTCTCTCATACGCCGAACGCATCATTCTGTACGTGCTTTCACACATCCACAACATTCATTCAGTCAATCTAATCATCTTTCAGACAAAACTTTGCTTCAAGAATGAGCCACACTTCTGACCTGTGAGCACATGTGAGTTCATGTATTCCTCTTATCAGTGAGACTCAGCCGCAGCACTTTTCAGACTGCCCATATCAGCCCAAACCCGTATGAGTTTGATAATATCGTGCATCCCGATAATAATGTTGTCAAACAATTAATCGCACAATAAATATGTGTTTTTGTGTAAATATATATATATATATCTCGGATGCGATCAATTGCTTGACCGCACTAATATATATTTATACATCAATAAAACCATTGACTTGTATATCATATCACTATTGCTTCTGTTAAAAAAGTTAAATCCCTACAATAAAAATTTCCCATGTAAAGCAAACGTTGTTTATATTGTAACATACAGTACTACAAAAGACGGTTTATTGCTTTGATGACCTGATATCGAATGTTTCACTGAGACAGAGCTAATTCCTGTTCACGTCTCTTTAAGGATGACGCCGGCAATCACGCAGACCACCAGGACCCCATCTCTCTGGCCGTGGAGATGGCCGCAGTCAATCACAGCATCCTCGCCCTGTCCCGCCCGGGAGGCGTGGCCAGTGAAATCAAGACAGAGTCCCTAGATGATGACTGAGGGAGACGAAGAGGATCAATGAGTGCGTGTGTGGACGTGTTCATGGAGCAATGACCAATATCATCTGATATCACCTGCCACCGACACTCCTGCTGAACCACTAAACACACCCAGAGTCAACAGCTCACTTATTTAAGCCTCCCGAACCCTCGCTGACCCAAACCTCGTACCTCATTCCAGTAACTTGTATAATGTTCGGTGTGCTTCCTGTCTCTGTGCTCCAGTGACCCTCGTTCCCTCAGATAAGCTAAAGGCAGATGGTTTAGGAGAGAGGTGAGTCTCTCCTCCATTCCCACTACAGACGCTCTCAGTTAACAGGGTTAACGTTTCTACACGGTGGGCCATTTATATGGATACAACCTAATAAAATGGGAATGGTTGGTGATATTAACTTCCTGTTTGTGGCACATTAGTGTAATTTTCAAGACGGGTGGTGGCCATCTTATTATTTATATATTAAGGTGTATCCATATAAACGGCCCACCCTGTGTTTTACCCGTGTGACGGATTTCATCAAAGTAAGCAATTGGGTGCATCTCACGAAACCTGCCCAGAACACATTTCACCACAAAATGAAACGCATAAAAAGGATAATATTTTACAGATTTTAAAGCTAATTTTCCTCTCAAAAAATGCTGAAAATATATATTTAAATGGTCAAATATTTATGGTCTTAAACTTACTGAATGCTCACTTAAACAAAAATCATTTAAACAACATTTTAAGGGAAAATGTGCATAATTACTATGATGCCATAAAAGAAATGGCAAAAAATGCTGCAAAATATAACTTCATAGTAATTTCCATTTGGTTTGTGGGTGAAATTGAACCTGGAGATACAGTGAGATTTATCCAATTGCATTTTAATGTACTTTGGGGGATTGTAATTGTAGTAAAACTTGGAAGATGTGGTTACATAACCGCCAAAGCGCAAGTTACAAGTCTCCTGGACTCTAAATGAACCTGCAAAGAGAAAGTCAGTCAGCAGACAGCTAGCTAGTGTCCAGCATCACCCAAAGTCAGTTTGTATTTAAGCGCTTTTCTTATGTTTCTATTTATTTAGCGTTTCAGTTTTATTGACATGATCGACGTGAAATATCATTCCACTAAAACGTTGGCCCCCGTTGCCAGCAGTCAGAATTACAACGTGCAAACTTATTATTGTTATTGTGAAATGACATCATCATTGCACAGTGTTAATCGTCCAAGAGAGACTGACTGATACATGTGTGTTCTGCTGCCACAGAGCTTGGAGAGTCTGAACTCTCATCTAACATAAGCTTGTTTCCAAAATGTAGCTTTTTTTAAATGAAATAAGGTTCTAAAAGAACTTTCTTCTCTCGCCGAGCGTCATTCTTACATTAATGATCCCAAACTTTCCGTAAGAATGGTTTTACACACAGCTAACAGACTTTGGTTCTGTCCGTGTCATGAATGAAGCCCAGTTTATGTATCCTTCCTCTATCTTCCTGTGTACAATTGATATTTATGAAATGAGAATTTTTGTTTGATTATAATAATTCAAGATTCTTTTTTATTTGATTTTTTTACATGTTTTTTTTATGTTTTACGTTCAGAGCAGTCTCCTGAAGCGTGTCTGATTCAGATCAAGCACCCCCTTCACTCAAGAAACTCATGACTTTTTTTTTCTACAAGAACTTTGTAACATTTAAACATGGCAGCGATACGCAAAAAGGTCATTTTCTAATGCTGTAATGTCCAAATGTGTTGAACTGTACACGTGACAGAATGTGCCAAACTGCAGTATGACGTCAAGTATTGACATTTCCATGATCTCGAAGCGACACGCTGACTCTCGTTCGGTTGTCTCAAGTGTTCAGTTCCAGAGCAGCCAACGGTTTTATTCTGCAATGTAACCCTGCTGGTTTAAAGGGGGTGCTTTCCATTTAGTTCCTCCGAGTGCATTTTCATATGTCTAGAAACAAAAAAATCTATAGGCTTATAAAAGCAACTGTATAAATAAACAGAAGACAGTAATTATGAATTTAAAGATTGTTTGAATCAAATAATTCTATGATTTCAAAACATTCTGTTGTGAATCATCTGTATCTCCCATTTAAGAATTTAGTGCCTTTTTTGGACAGTAGACTGTTCTGTAAGTATACTATAGTATATATGAACTTTTTGTACAGTTTCTTTGTTTAAAATGACTTTTTTTAAAACTTGTGTTTATTTTAGTACTTTATCTTCTGGAAAATAAAGGTATATTGATGATCAAGCGTGTGAAATTATTCTTTTAAGAGTTTGGCATGCAAAATTATTATAAGGCGGCGGCAAGATAATAAAATAATCAAGTTTATTACGCCCACCATTGAAATATAAAATCTGCAACATTATGATTTTTTGTCAATACTTTGATCTGCAAAATAAATAAAACAATAATTTGACCATAAATTACTCATTCAAGAAGGAAAAAACACAAAAGGTACCAAACCAACAGAAAATACAGAGATAACTCACCACAATAACACTAAAACTATCATTTATGAATAAAACTGTATGGCACTTTTAATCTCTAAAAGTAAAACCCATCCTGCTTTCATACTGTGTGTAAGATCATGAAATGAAGCACTCAAGCACATACTCCCTGGCATTGGCTTCCGACACAGAGGGCACTTTGTGATATTAAAAATATTTTAAGATATAATAATACCAAAAATACTGCTTACTGGGGCTGAAAATACGCCTCGAACATGTAGTGCAGATATGCATCAGTAAATCAGATGGCAGTTGCATCCCTGTAAGTCTCAGTGAAGTGTTTCAGTGCCATACCAATACTGTCCTCCGTACACGTCCATCCACACAGATGCATTTTCCTCAGCTAACCCAAGACTTCCTGTTTTCACCCTTGCGTGCTCCAGCTTCTCCTTTGGCCATCGCTGTAAGGGCTGCCAGGTTGGGACTAGATCCTGAGAGGTTCTGCTTGCGTTTCTGCCTCAACCGTTTAGCGGTACCCTCCGCTTTCGTGACCCGATTCAGTTTCACGAGAACGCCGTAGCCAGGGTTGCAGTGGAAGTAATGGCGCCCACCAACCGAACCATCGTTTTTACCTGGACATGAAGAATAGCGTAATTATTTGGTGCGGAACATTTGAAAGCAATGGGCATTATTTCTAAATAATTGAAACCGTTGGTTAGTGGACCACTGTGAAGTCTATGGAAGTGTATATTTCATAAAAAAGGCCTTAGCAAGCCCCATTTTGAGTCTGCAAGTCTGACCCACTGTTTTGACCAAGCATAATTGTTGAGTGGTGCATACAAAAAGAACAAATCAGGGATCTTTTGATCATGGGAATAGACATAATTATTAAAGTTGGTTAATGAACCCCTTTCAAGTCCATGCAAGTGTACACCATTTTTCAAAATCATATTCCTAATCAATAGTCAGTCGATCATGGTATTAGGCATTATTTCTTACAACAGAACCACTGTGAAGTCTATGCAAGTGTAAATTTCATAACTAGTAAGCACAATTTTTAATAATACGAAACCACAAGTACAAACCTAGAAATTAAAGCAATAGTTTACCCAAAATGACTGCATATTTTACTCAACCCCAGGCCATCCAACAATATTTGCAAACACATGGTCAAGGAGTTGCAAGTCCTTTGCAGTGACTGGAATCTGATATGCATGCTGGTAGTATTGACCCTACTAATATATTGATCTACTGAAGTTAAAGGGCATTACCAACCTGCTGGAACATCAAGCTCCACTCCAACCCAAACGCCTTTTGCAAAGTCAGTCGGTCCAACATAACGGACTGTTCCTGTTTTATTTGTGCCTACACTCACATATTCCCCCTCCTTTAACCAGTCGGGAGTCTCAAGGCTTTCCTCTGAATCCGAAAGGATCTCCAGTCTTTCTTGAGACTCACTCAATGAAGATAAATTGTCACTGAGTTTAGCTTTGCCTTCTTCATCTTCTTCATGCAGGATCCCCTTGAAAGATTTCAGGCCGGAGGTCTTGACTCTGTGAATTTGGAAAGGGTTGGAGGCGGCAACAGGAGTGGGTTTGACGTTTTGTCTTGATTGCTGGGCAGGCGTTGATGTCTTCTCTGTCTTCACTGTTACTGATGGATCCGATGGTTTTGAGGCAGCTGGTGGTGCCAGTGGTGTAGATGGTACTGATGTGGCTGATTGGGATGAAGAGATGTTGGCTTCAGAGGTTTCCTCAGAAACACTAAGATTTTGAGGAGACGTATCTAGAGGAGACGTATCTAGAGGAGACACTTGACCATGTTCTTCTGTAGACGTCTGTTTTCCAAGTTCTAGGTCAGCTGGTTCAAGCTTTGACACATGCTCAGGGGAAGTGCTGGTTGTTGGCACAAACTCTGTTTTTGGTTCAGCCATTTTGGAAGTAGAGTTTATCTTGGCCTCTGTGGTGTCGAGCAGAAGAGGGTCAACATTCGAGACCACATACTCAGAGAGAGTCACTGTGGAGACACTTGTGGAGATGTATCCACTTGAGACGTCGCTGATGGAGCCGTTTGTTGAATCACTGACTGGGCTTTGCTTGGGGTCTTCAACCTCTGTAGGTGCAGGAGGTGGAACCTCCTTAATTTCAGATTGAACTGTTGGAGGTAGAGACTCTTTAACTCCTACAGAAGCAGAAAGTGGACTCTTTCTGATTTTGGTAGAAACAGATGGAGATAGAACTTCCTCAGCCTCTGGAGAAAGATTAGGAGATGGACCTTCCACAGCCACAGGAGGAACAAATGGAGATAGAACTTCCTCAACCTCTGAAGAAAGATTAGGAGCTAGGATTTCTTTAACCACTGGAGGAACAGATGTAGGTAGAACCTCCTCAACCTTTGAAGAACGATTGGATGGTAGAACTTCCTCAACTACTGGAGGAACAGATGGATGTAGAACCTCCGTAACCTCTAAAGAATGATTAGGAGGTGGAACCTTAACTTCTGGAGAAAGATTAGATGGTAGAACTTTCTCAACCACTTGAGGAACGGATGGATGTAGAACCTCATCAACCTCTGAAGAATGATGTGGAGGTGAAACCTCAACCTCTGGAGAAAGATTAGATAGAATAACATCCTCAACCGCTGGAGGAACAGAAAGAGGTGGAATTTCTTTAACTTCCTGAGGAAGATGAGGCAACATAATCTCCTTAACATTCCCTGGATTCTCTGTAACTGTAGTTTCCATAGCATGGCTCTGTGAAGATCATAGAGATCAAGGTAAGTAATATAGACATTATTAAAACCAAATTTTATGCAACCCACTACAACGCATCACCAGATAATTGTTCACAATACTAATAAGGAGCAGCCTATAACACATAGACTTACTATCTGGATGTCAGACGGGATTTTATAACATCTTTCAGGTTCCAAAATAACAGACTTACCAGTTCATAGCTGTTAATGTCTTCAAGACTGACCGACTGAACAACAATACGTGGCACAATCTAGTTGAAATAAAAAATAATAGAATTTTACCAGAAATATCACACATTTGCCATTCTATTTGCAACTTGATTAATTTTGCAATTATTTTTCTGGGTTACTTCACTTTTTTTTTAGGCATTTTAAAAGACACTTATAAATCATTTCTATACAGATAAAACATAATCATGAACAAAACTCCAGGATATTGTATGCTAATCACAGTTTGGTACACTGTGCAGTGATAATACTATATTATGTCTTTCTAAATATAGAAATGTTTTATGAAGTATATTTTAGAGCCACAGCAGGTGTCGTTACCTGCTGAAAGGCAGGAGGAGGAGGCGTCTCTTTCTTCTCCTCTTTCTTTGACAACAGAGACTTAAACATCTTGGGTACTGGAGACACTAGAGCTTTCACTGGGGAGAAATAAGATGCAGCAAATCCTGAGAGACCTGCAGAAACACGTGTTTGAGGAGCAGCAGAGGAGAGAAAGATGGAAGGACAGAAGAAAGGCAGAAGACAAAAGAGCAGGCAACCCATGTGAGTTAAAAAAAAGGGCAAAGCATAAATAAAGCAGAATCAAAACTACATAAGCGGATCAGCACCTCCAATCAGAGCTCAACGGTCAAAAGACATTTTTTACAGTTTTCCGTTATTGCACTCTGACGATGCATCATACAACTGCTGCGAACACAAAACATCAATAAGCGCCATGCAGTGCTGAGTTAATGCACAGACCAGCAGCTCAAAAAGTACTAGCAATCAGTTACAGCTTAAGTTATAAGTTTAAGTAGCTTTAAGTAATAAGTTATCTGAAGAAAATTGGTGCTTCGTAAAAAGGTGCTAGAAATATGTAGCTTGTCACTAGGGTGTTGCTAAGGTGTTTTGAGTATTATGTGTTACATTGAAGTTGTGGTTGCTAAAGTGTTGCTAAGGTATTCTGAGTGTTTTTACCATGCCGCAAAGGTGTTTTGAATGTTTTCTAGGGTGTTGGTATATTTTGAGCATATTTATCACGGTGCTATATTGTTCTAAATGGTTAATAGGGAGTTGCAAAGGTGATCTCAGTACTGTCATGTTATTGTGTTCTGAAAGGATCATGTTATTTTGAAGTAGCAGTTGGATTACGAGTAGTTGCTTGGGTGTTGCTAAGGTGTTTTATAATTTGTATATTGTTGCAGTGGTATTATGAGTGGTTGCTAGGGTGTTGCTAAGGCGTTTCAAGTAATTTTTGTTGTTATACAATAGCTGTGGTGTTTTATCAGATTTGTATATGGTTGTTGTGGTATTGTGAGTGGTTGCTAGGGCATTGTTAAGGTGTTCCAAGTATTTTTAAACATGTCCCTTGTGGCTACATGTCGCTGTGTGCTCTAGGGTGTTGCTAAGGTGTTATGAGTGCTTTTATCATGTTGCTCTAGTGTTCTGAATTGGGTATTTAACTGTTTGTATGTGTTTTTAGTGTTCTGGATGGTTTCCAGGGTGTTGCTAAGGTGTACTGGGTGTTATTTTTGCTTTTTTCTTTTGCTGTTGTCATGTTAGATAGACAAACTCTGGTCAAGTCAAACTCCACAAGGTTATGTAAGCTCAGTCTTATCTGTGAAGGAAAAGGTGGACAGCAGAAGAGGATGAGGACATTTACCTGACTCTGAGTTTTGGTTTTGTACCAACGTTGAGTGAGATGGACTCTTCGTGGCTGATGTTAGCACAGAAATCTCCTGCTGACTGTCCCAGCCACCCTACAGAACGTCAAACCACAGACAAGAAACTATCAGTAAACAAGCTGAGTATCTGGGTGGACAGTAAATGAAAAGTGGTGCTTGCTGACAAGGTGCTAAAGAGTTTAGGCTGGTTGTTAGGGTGTTGCTAAGGTGTTCTGAATATTTTAGGTATGTTACTTTGCAACTGCAGTGGTATTATGAGTGGTTACTAGGGTGTTGCTAAGGTGTTATAAGTAATAAAATGAACCTGAAAATGAAACCATGTAGAAACTGTACAGATCGGAGTATACTGGATGTTACGGAGTAATCCTAGTAATACATCATCAGAGCTAGGGAGTAACTGATTACATGTAATCTGGATTACTTAATTTGATTCCAAAAACTACTAAATAATTGTAATTATATTAAATTACATTTAAAACGCTTGTAATCAGACTAGACTTAAAAAAAAAATTAAGTTATTCATAATTGATTGATTACATGACATGCAGGTAAACAAAATATTATTTTTTTTACTTTGATATTCATTTAAAATTATTTATTTAAAATTTGACAATTTTATGACTTAACTATAAGCTTTTCATTAAACCCTCTGCAGTTTAAGAAACCCTAACAATGAAGGAAATACATTACTTTACCTTGTTTTGATTTAAATAGAATAATTTGTACCATATTAATACTACAATGCAGTTTAAAAGTAATCAAAAAGTATATAGTAAATTATATTACCTGAAATGTTTATGTAATGGATTGTGTTACCAACTACAATTTTTGTAATGCAATTTGTAATATATAACCAACTAAAATCATTCAAAGTAGGGCTGAACGATATATCGTTATCGTATCTATATCTCGATATGAACTTTCAAGATTAATATCGAAAAAGCAACGATATAGACGATATAGATTTCCCCTCTCTGCGCTCGCCCCGCCCTGCATACATCTCTTGCAGTCACA
>JAUCNO010000386.1:1995991-2009355 GCA_032353835.1 Enteromius viviparus | reverse complement strand
CAAATACGCCAATAAAATGTTTCAAACTCATATTCATGTTCAGTTTTTTTTCTTATGTGGCAAGAAGCCGTGTAATAAGCGGGATAATATCCAGGCAGCCGGTAGTTATCGCGAAATAAGCCTTATTCCTGCGATAACTACCGGCTGCCTGTATATTATCCCTTACTTAAGCAAGTAAAAGAACATCCACCTCCAGGTAGTGCTTCCAGTGTCTTTTTGTGGTTTGATTTTATTAGGGCCCGAGCCACTTTGCTGAGTGTCCTATTGTTTTTCTAAGGATTTTATTTTTCCCGTTTGACTATCCGGGGCCTTAACATGCTGAAAAACTCTTGAAAATCTGGACACACTTCCTGGGTTCGTTTGCTGTATGATGCCGATCACATAAATGTGTGCGAGTATAAACTGCATATTCCCATTATACATATATAATATGACATGCGCAAACTTTTCTTTGTATAATTTGTAATATTTTGTCTAAAGGTAAAAAGGTTTCTCTTTACAGGGTAACATTTGCGTTTTGCTTTATTGGTTGTTTGATGCACAGCAAGCAGATATCCAAGAGTGAGTTATTGGCTGGAAAACAGTAAGTAGTTCTGCTTAAACCTTTCACAGAGACTAAAATATATTTTTTGCATAGATATCTTTCCAGAAAATCCAACTGTACCTGTTTGGCCATATGCAAATATACAAGCATTGTATCCTTGGAAAGCGCTGTCCAGAAGACTCTCTCCAAGACACTGAAACACCACATCCTGACCTGAGGTAGACATGACATAAACACAAATGAGAATAACTGGCAAACATTATTAAATGACCTCAAAACTTCAAATGAAGAAGTCACAATCGAATCTGGAGCAACGGATGCTCTGCAGTGAATGGGTGCCGTCAGAATGTGAGTCTAAACAGCTGATAAAAACATCCACAGCACTCCAGTCCATCAGTCTGGAGAAGACAAAAGCTGCATTTTTGTGGTTAATAAATATATCCTAAAAGCTTTTTGACTTTGGCAAGTTCTTTGTCTACAACATTGCCTTCATCAGTCATTTGGTCTGATTACGGAAAGAAATCTGCACAAAATCAAGCACTGTTTACAAAACCCATCTATATAAATATGTGGGTGGTTTTTTAAGCAAGAGACAAAAGAAGATGGACTTTACCCAATGGAGGAAGCCATATTATGGATTATGGACAATTTTAGAAAGAATAAATTCCAGTATGTGAGGATTCAGAACAAGGTGCTCAAACGCTTTGAAGTCCTTTTATTATTTGAAGTCCCTATATCCTTAGTATTACTTTAACTGCAATAAAAAAACACTACTAGAGCCTTTACAAAACAGCTGACAAACCACAGATGAACAGCTGATTTGATGAAGCAGTTTTACAGGTTTGACTTTTCTTCAGAAAAGTTCACAAGCAAACACAAGCGGGGAATATTGATGTCTATAAGAGTTTCTATTGCCATCATAAATGATCCCTGGTGATTCAGATCACTGCATTATAAACACATTACAGAGGCTTAGTGATAGCTTCAACAAAAGCGTTGGTCATTATAGCAAAATGGGTTATTTTGAATATCAGACCTGCAAATTTAGCCGTCTCATCCTCGTCCATCGACCAGAAGCAATAATCATACGCAAAAACCTGAAACGAAACATTGCAGATGTATAAAGTTATATATATATTATGTATAAATGTTCACACACTTTCTGTCATACACATTATTCCTGATGCATGCATTTGTTCACATTATTGCATAATGTAGGAATGGCATATGAGAACTTACCTTTGGTTTGCTCCTGCGTTCACAAAAGGAAACAACAAAAACACAATATTAGAATATATATTTTATTCAGCAAGAATGCATCAAATTAACCAAAAGTGAAAGTAAAAACATTTCAATTCTGTTTGCTGTTGTTCAAAGAATCCTTTTTCCACAAATATATTTAGCAGCACAATAATAATTGAAAATAATCAGAAATGTTTCTCTCGCAGCAAATCAGCATATTAGAATGATTTCTAAAGGAGCTTTGATCACAGCAGTAATATTTAGTCAAATAGAAAACAGCTTTCAAACGGTCCTTAGGTTTTTTTGCTGTCAAACAATCTTGGTGAGCCGAAGAGACATTTAAAAAATTCATTCTTAACAATATTTCACCAATTTTATCATCTAATATTAGCTCGAAAATCATGCATCTGATCAGCTTTTCTGTAGCATAGTTTAGCAAGACACAATGTTGGGTTAAAGGTTAAACACTGTTTAGTAAGAGGCAAATTTCTGCAACACCACAGGTGATATTTCCTTTAGCAATTAGAGCCAGACTGATTAATCGGCAGGCCGATATTATCGGCCGATATCAAGCATTTTCCAAAGTATCGGTATCAGCATTTATAATGGCCGATAAATGAACATTTCAAAAATAAAATAAAAATGGACGAAACCCACTTACTGGTAACTTTGGTTGTTGTTATTGTGTTTTTGTTCAAAGTTTCATATCTAAAGCTTCTATTTTTTTTATATTTTATTTATCAGAACTCTAATATATCATGATGTTCCTCTGTTCTGTTGTGACAGTAGTATTTTAGTGAATACTCAACTACAAATAACTATTATTGTACTAAACCTGTCTCTGCTGGACTGGAGCTCTTGAGGATGGACTGATTCAGTACACTTCCTCATATACTGTTAGCATATATTTTGCTGTTATTGTTATTTATCAGAACGTAAACAAATTTGTCTCCAGTCCTATTTAACGTTATATTGATGAAGCTTACCAAGTCTTTTTAATCTGGTAACTTTGATTTGGTGGTTGCTGTTTTTGTTCAAAGGACTTTACGTTTTAATTTAAGTTTGTATTTTTATACATTTTCTTTATCAGAACTTTAATACATTTTGATGTTTCTCTGTTCGGTTGTGACAATAAAAGAGTTTCTTTTTAAAATGCATTATATTATGTTAGTTAAAACTCATAAATAACAACAAATAACTAATGTTAGGGAAATCTGTTAATGTTTTGTTGCACGTTTCTGGAAAAAAAAAGAAAATACCGGCCGATATATTGAAATATCGGGTTTTTAAAGCAGCACATATTTGTATCGGTCTTTAAAATCTTTTATCGGTATGGCTCTATTAGCAATCATCATTAACAATATTGTGTATAATAAGACTGAAATATCTACATTAGATGAAACATCATGTAAAGCTACAAGCAAATGTTTTCTCTATAAATTGACAAACCTTAAAAGTTCAGAACACCGTTGCTGATTTTTATTATAAGCACACGTTAAACATGATTTCTGCTGTTGACAGGAGGATGACACACAGCCTTGAAGCGTTACAGGAAGACTTCAGAAGGGTTTGCCTTATTTCAGTCATTATAAGAGAATTACAAAATTAAACCATGCTCTCTGAACCTGCTTCACCTCACATGTTCTTTAATTAAATTCCACCCTGATATCATTTGCATGACAAACAGCATCTGCATGAGTGTGCTGTCTCTACTTGCTCTTCATAATGAAAACACAAACTTGCTTTAAGGGATTATTATGGAATTTGAGTAAACTTTCTTGCATAAGCCTGTAAAACCTGTTTGGACGCCAACACCACAAACTGCTGCAAGTTACGGCAGTCTGAAACATGACTAGATCAGTGCTGAGAAAAGCTGGATACGGCCGAGGAGATTCTTAAATGAGCAGGTGACCTGGAGAACGGCCAGATCTCTGGGAAAGGCTTGTGGAGAAAACAGGCACACCCTTTGTAAAGAGACCAGGAGGAGGAATGAAAGAGAAGACAAAGAGAAGGAATGATAGATAGAATCCTACAGGACTGGTTGGCAACCGGCTGGTCTTTAATATCGTGAACATGCATGTGCAGTTTGGTGCACGCTGACAGCTGACCAACACAACACTGAGAGCTGATTTCAGCTGAAGGACAGACAAACCAAGATATGAAACACTGCTGACTGACGAAGGCTCTGCTGCACAATCAACAAACTCCTCTTTGTGTTAATGGAGCAAAGCGCTCAAACACTGCAGCATGCAACATATACATGGATTAAAACACCAGCCCGCTGGTGTCTAGTTAAAAAAAAAGATACAAAATAATAGGTAACAAGTGACAGTACCCATTGACTTTCACAGTGTGGAAATAAATACCATTGAAGTCAAATGGCTCTAGTCAACTGGTCACATTCTTCAAAATATCTTCTGTCGTCTTCAACCTAACCTACAATCCAACCAAGAACATCTTAGCAGCTGCCTAACCACTGAAAACTCAACCAAAACTAAAGACTAAACATTTAACAACCGCATAAGTCTTAGAAATCATTCTGAAAATCGTTTCAATAGCCTAGCAACACCCTAGCAACTGCCCCAACCACATTAACAACCAAATAAAGAAACCACTCCAGAAGTCTTATCATTGGCCTACTACCACCCTAACACCTGCCCAGAACACCTTAACAACTACATAATGCCATTAAACCACTCTGAAAATCTTAATAACCTAGCAACACCCTAGTAACTGCCCCAAACACCTTAAAAACCACATAATCCCCTAGAAACCAATCAGAAAATCTTATCAAGAACCTAGCAACACCCTAGCAACCACCCAAAACACCTTTACAACCAGATAATGCCCTAGAAACCACTCTGAAAAACGTACTAATAACCTAGCAACAGCCTAGCAACCTCCTAAAACACCTTTACAACCACATAATGCCCTAGAAACCATTCCGAAAATCTCATCAACAATCTAGCAAAACCCTAGCAACAGCTCTGAACATCTTAGCAACCACATAATGCCCTTAAAACCACTCTAAAAGTCTTATCTATAACCAATAACAACTGCCCAAAAAACCTTAACAACCACATAATGCTCTAGAAACCACACCGGAAATCTTAGTAACACCCTAGCAACTGCCTGGGACAACTTTACAACCACAAAAAGGCCAAAAATCTTATCAATAACCTTGCAACCCCATAATAACACCTTGACAAACACTTTCCTTTTGAAACCACACTGAATATTTGATCAATAACCTAGCAATTAACTGGAACACCTTAACAACCACATAAAGCCCAGGAAATCCCTCAGAAAATCTTATCAACAGCGTAGCATAATGCCCTTGAAACCCATGAGAAAATGTTCAAAATAGCCTAGCATCCACACAGAACACCCTGACAACTAACCCTAACTTATCAATAGTCTAGCCACACCCTAGCAACTGCCTGCCCTGGAACATATTGTGATAAATATAAATAAAATGAAATATAATGCCCTTGAAACCACTCAGAAAATCTTAGCATCAGCCCAGAACATTTTAAACCACATATTGCTCTTGAAACCACCCAGAACTCCTTACAATTTGCCTAGCAACACCCTAGCAACCACCCAGAACACAAAATGCCAACAAATTCCCAGAACACTTAAGCATCTACCCAACAACCCCAAGGAATACACATGTGACTCTGAAACAGATGTTTTTATTGTGAACTGCCAATTTAAAACGTAAACAACTGAACAATCAAACTTTTCTTTTCTGAAGTGCCTACAGTATTTGTATTCACAGGAAGTAAACCGCATATCATTTGTAAAGCTATGTGTTGCTCGGCCTTGGAAAGCATAGCTTTCAGCTTTGTTTTAGGTCGACTGAAAAGACCCAATGAGTCGTGAGTAATTTAGTTTCTTGGGTTTTTAATCATGAGTATCCAGGGTTACCTTTGACCTGCCAATGAACCTTCACTCGTTTCTATGGACACTGAAGGTCAAAGGAGAAGAGGAATGTAGAGAAAGCAAGAAAATGTCAGCGAAAGAGAGGGAGATTCTGCGGACAGACTCTGTTTTTTTTATGCGATCAGACTTATCGTGGTTTCAACTGGTGAGCCATGCCTCCTCAGAACATCCTAGCATTGCTCTACAAAGGCAAAGCAGCACATGTGCTCCTCAGATCTAGTTGATTATCACCCTAATAGTTTGAGGCTTGTCAAGACAGATATAGAAATGCCATTTTTTGCAGACTGTTAGATGACTACATCTGCTAATATCACTATACTCAGTGTTTGTCCAATACAACCACACACCCCAGTTTACCTGCTGTCGCCCTTTCCCAGGTTTCCATTGGCTGGGTACAGGATGGTCTGATTTCCTTCCATGTCCAAAACACATTTTGTCTTTAGGTCTCGTTCTACAAAAAGAAAATTAATAACAATCAGTCAGAGGTTGGCCATAATATTGTTTTCATCGTTGCTCATAAATTTTATATGCAATATTCCTTTTTTTCCCCCTTTATAAAATATACCTACATGTAATTAACACATTTACTATATATATATATATGAAGAGTTAAGATGCATGCCTGACGTTTTTCTTTAAAATTGGTATTTCATTTCTTTCTACTAAGTATAGGTTCCTGTGTAAGTACTGGTACTCCTGAATGGGTTTAGACTGGGATTTAGCACATTTGAAGTGAAAGTACTTGATAAACACAACGTGTGGAGAGCACTTACTCAGTATCATCATCTCATTTTTGCTGGCTTTTACAGGCTTCTGCATCTAAACTCTTCATACACTGTACATACACGACGTATATAAACATTTTCAAAAATACAGCACATAAACGCAACAAAATTTCTGCATTTTAAAGTAAAATCCCCAGATATTTTCATCATCCTGACACCCTCAACAATCACTGTCCCTCATACGGGGAAGCATTGCTTTCAGAAATGAGTATCATAAACAAATAAAAGACCAAACACAGTGTATAATAAACATTAAACTCACACATAACGTGACAGTCACACTCGTACTCACCTCTCCTGTTCATGGGTCGCACCCGGACAGCCACTTTCACATTCGACTCATTCACAGCACTTTCTTCCATCATGAAGCTCTTCTGCACCTGTGTGTTATTATCACATCCAATTATGAGCAATAACTCCATTAAACCAACATGCAGCTTATTTATTAAATACTACACACTGCGAGTTTCATTTGTCAAACAGCTCTGAATAACATTGTGACACGGTTTCAATTGTTTTACCTGTAACAATGTTCCAAAGACCCAGAATGACACATTTACGAACGCAATTCAAGCACTTTTAGGTTAGAAGACAAGTTTTTCCTGCTCCTGGAGAGTGTGTCTGCTCGTTAAGGAGCTGTGTGTGTCATTCCAGCAGTGATCATGTGGAATTGCTACAGATGAAAGGTCCCGAACAGAGACATTGACTCATCGAGACCGGAATAAAATCCTTCCAGAGCGACCTGCGGGACAAACACCAAACACAAGCTCATACAGGAGAGCGCAGAGATTAATCCACCTGCTTTATTTCCTGATCTCTCGCCATCTTACCGTGTTAAACTTCAGCGGATCTTCAGGAGCGTCTGAGCAGGTGAATCACGCACATACGGGACCGACGGAGCGTAAACACCCCCCGCAGGTAGAGCCACACCGTCACCCGAACCAGTGCTCGAGTGGGCGGGGCCTGTCGGGTCGGAGCCGTTTCTGATTGGTTAGTTTTTTGCTTTTAATGAAATTAAGTTTTCGGACGCCTTCGCTGCTAGTAGACAGCTAAGAATAGGTCATGTTGTTATTAGCTCATTGTTTTTTGTTTTATTTTCGAGTACCATTATTTAGGTATAAATTATTGCAGTATTTTATTGTAGCATATATCGGAATAAAAATACTACAATTCTACTAAAAAATACAAAAAGACACCACTGTTGAAAATCTGGCTATGTTAACTATAACTCAATGCTTATATATATGTAATGTAAAAATAACAAAAATGAAAAACAAAGAAAATAAATAAAAGTACACCGTTCATTGATCATCGGGTTAATACTGATTAAACATGCTGAAAATATTAAAAACTGGTCAGATAAAATGACAATATATGAAAACTAAAATACATCACATAATTATTATTATATAAATACATCAAATATTGTAATATGTGACCCACGAGCACAAAAACAGTCATAAGTAGCATGGGTATATTTATAGCCAACAATACACTGGATGGGTAAAAACTATTAATTTATTAACATATTAAGGAAAGATCATGTTCCTCGAAGATTTTTTGTAAATGTCCTACCGTAAATATATTAAAACTTCATCTTTGATTAGTAAGTAATATGCATGGCTAAGAACTTTTGAACAACTTTAAAGTCGATTTTCTCAATATTATTTTTTTCTTAACCTTCAGATTTTCGAATAGTCAAATAACCCAACAAACCACACATCAATGGAAAGCTAATGATAAATCTCAGACTGGTTTTGTGGCCTAACATAATTAAAATATGAATGACAAACAATTTTAAAACAAACAAATCAATCAATGAATAAGTACATGCAGGGTTTTTCCGCAGAGGGTAATGCAGTGCCGCTCCCGAGCGCGAGGGGGCAGCTGCGCGTCTGTCGTGAGCTGAGCGACACAAACACACACACCGCAGAAGAAAATACATCAGTCCCGAATGTTTTCCGAGTTGTAGCATCACAGAAAACAACAAAGCTAAGAACTCGGTTCAGTTTCCGAAGAGCAGAGATGAAACTGGTGCGTATATTAGCGTGCTCTGCCTTTCGCCTAATTAAGAGAAGTTTTGTTTTGAGTTAAATCAGCTGCAGTGACAGTAAAGCTGAGAGTAATCGATGGTCTGTTTGTGTTCAGTACTGTCTGTCAGGTCATCCCACTCTGCCCTGTAATGTGCTCAAGTTTAAATCCACCACCATCATGCTGGACTGTGGGCTGGACACCACAGCAGCCCTGTGTTTCCTTCCTCTGCCTCTGGTGCACAGGTCAGTATCACATGAACACACACTTTAATGTGATGATACGACATGCCATTTGATTCAAGCACAGGTGTTTGCATGTCCATACTTACAATAACCCTAAATATATACACACCATACTGTTCTTACCAGTGCTCTCTGTGAGGTGTTTTTCTGCCTGCATTTATTAGACGTGTATTTCTTGACCTGCGTGTACCTTCAGTATGATTTTAGAGTGTATTTTATTAAAATGATTAAATATTCAATGTGGAAAATATAATTTTTACATTCTTTAACAGTTTTATTAATATGTTTGGGTATTAGGGTTAGACAAACTAAATAGTATTTTATTTTTACTCTGTGAAAATGGAAAAACAAACAAAACAAAAATGAAAATAACATAACAATTTCATATTATATGATGTGATGACTTAAGTGCTGGCGAATGAAGCGAATTAATTTTTAGATGATATATGAGTGTGTACTGTATATGTAAATACAAACGTGTGTGTAAATATTAAAGAAAAATGTACTTTGTTTTTATATATATATATATATATATATATATATATATAGAATGTTTATATATTATATATTAAATATATTTATACTATAATATATATATGCTGTAAAATATATTTTTACAAAATATATACTGTATGTGTTTGTATTTATATATGCATAATAAATAAGCGGTACACACATGTATTATTATTATTTATTTTTTTTGGATGAGATTTATTGCAAATTAATTTTTTGACATATATAATATGTATCCTTTATTATATTATGTATTGTCTCTCTCTATATATAAAACATTATTACATAATCTTATATTATGTAAATATCTAGTTTAAGCAATTAAGTGAACAACATGTTATTTAAAGCTAAGATTATTACATTTATTCTGTTAAATTGAGATAAAAATAACTTTCTTCTGCTACTTTACAGTCCAAGATTATCCAAACTCCCAGGATGGGTTTCCAAAGATGGAGCCCTAAACCTGGAAAAAGTGAGTGCTAGAAATAATCACAGAGCTGCGTTAAAAAACACAAATGAATTCAAACGCATCTCGGTAATGATTTAAACATGTTGTGTGTGTGTTGTAGGAGTTGAAGGAATGCTCAGGACGTGTGTTTGTGGACTCGCAGCCTGAATTTTGCGTCCCTGAAGTAAATATTAGCTCTTGAGCTGAATAAAACACTCTCTTCTTCTGTCCTGTCTGAGCATCAGAATGTGTTCTGGCTTTTCCAGAAAGAGCTGCTGGACCTCTCCACCGTAGACGTGATCCTGATATCAAACTATCACTGCATGATGGCTCTGCCGTACATCACCGAACACACGGGCTTCACCGGCACCGTGTACGCCACTGAACCCACGCTACAGATCGGCAGGTGTGCTCCTCCTCCGCCTCACACGACCGCTCAATCAGTATGATTTCTGAAGGATCGCGTCATGATGCTGGAAAATCATCTTTACATCACAGCATTAAATTACATTTTAAAATATATTAAAATAGAAAATGGCTTTTTTAAATTGTTATCATATTTTCATATATCATAATTAATTGAATTTTTTTTAAATAGCTAGTTTCAGACCTGCTTCCATTCAATCTGATTATATAACCAATTCCAAAATTGCATTTAGACAATAATGTAGTCCTACATAACTTCTTAATCTAAAAGTTATTCAATTTATTATCTATAATTTTCGCACCGTTAATAGTTAAGTGGTTAGTAGACTCTGAATCTATATATGCTGGAGAAGAGTAGAATAATATACAGCATCATATACTACAGCTAACTCTTCAGCAGTTATAGGGATCTTATAATAATTAAGGAAATCCAGTGGAATTAAAAAGATGTCTGTTATGGTCTGGTGTGTGTGTGTGCTTCAGGCTGCTGATGGAGGAGTTGGTGACGTTCATGGAGAGAGTACCGAAGGCTCATGCTGCCACCTGCTGGAAGAACAAAGAAATCCAGCGGTGCAGACACCTCACTTCTTCACTTCTTATTATTTGAGGGTGCATGAATGAGAAATCACATAATTAATTCATTCATTCATTGTAGTGAATCAGCTAGATATTATTCAAGAAATATAATATATTTAATAATTAGATTTGTTGATTAATTATGTAAATAAACTTGCATTAAATACAGTTTTGTAGTTCAATATTCCGGGTTTTGTCTTTAAATTAAATTCATTTCGTCTAAACATCGAATCTAATACAAAGTAATATAATATAATTCATCATTTCTTTTAGTTAATCTGCTAGATATTGTCATATTAAAGACACCTATAATATGCAATATACATACAGTATAATATACGTTACATAATAATAGAATTCATAATTCAATGTTAAATTAAAAATAATACAACTATGTTTTTTTTATTTCATTGATGTAGTTTTTGCCTGTTTATCAGGTAGATATTGTGGAGTGTGTGTTATTAAGGACATCAGTAATATAACATAAAATATGAATTCATGATGTACTAAATAAAACAAATAAAGTAATATTATATTTTATATAAAATGATCATTTTCAGAGTAATTTGAAAAATAAAATAAAATGATTATATGACATAATCGTATTGGTTCTAGTTCATCAGCCAAATATTGTGGGGTTGGATTATTAATATAATATAGAAATAATGCTTGTAATAATATAAAGTTTGATTGGCTGGTTTGAAGCTCATTAAGGTGTTTGTGTTTCAGGATGCTCCCAGGGCCTCTGAAGGACGCGGTGGATGTCTGGAGCTGGAGGAAGTGTTACAGCATGCAGGAAGTCAACTCTGCCCTCAGTAAAGTGCAGCTGGTGGGATACTCGCAGAAAGTGGTGAGGTCCTGGTTTCTACACTCCAGGCTGAAGAGAAAGACCTCGGTTTAATCTGTGTGTCTGTCTGTCAGGAGCTGTTCGGAGCAGTGCAGGTCACGCCGTTGAGTTCAGGATATTCTCTGGGCAGCTCAAACTGGATCATTCAGTCACATTATGAGAAGGTGTCTTATGTGTCTGGCTCGTCTCTGCTCACCACACACCCTCAGGTAATGCCACACACACACCACACTGTGCCTTCAGTGCTGTCAGGATAAATAACATCTATGAAATAATAAAATATTCATTAAAAATAAAGCTAAATAATAGTAGCATTCACAAAAAAAAAAACAGTGTTTATTTTATATATTTGTACGCATGACATGCAACAAAATGTGGAAAAACCATTAAAATCATGTTTAGGTGAATAAAGATAAAAATATATTAAATGAAAGACTTATACTTAAACATAAGCAAAATGAGAAATGCCTTGGCAACTAAAATGAAAGAAGTTTAAGTTAAATTACTTCAATAAAACAAAATTAAAAACTAAAAAATAAATGAAAGATATTTTATAATATGTTTAAAAAAAGACCAAAAAGTAATAAAAATGACAAAAGCACATTACAAAAATGCAAAAAAAAATTTAAGGAATAACTTTATATATTCAAAGAAAAATCAAAAATATTAAAAGCAGGATTATAATATATAAATAATCAATTATGTAAAATGGTCTAGTTAGAAATGTTGTGAGTATAAGAACTAAAACTGAATTGAAAATAAGGCTTTAAAAAAAAAGAAAACAAATAGCAAAAGCACGAAACTACTTCAACTGAAAACAAAATATCAAACAATTAAACATAATAGAAAAATACAAAAAAGGCTCATTCAGAATATTAATAAATACCATAATAAAAATATTCGATTCTATTTGTTTTGGTCACATTTACTTGCATTAAAAGAAAAAGGAAATCCTTGCTAAGAGCGCTGTGCTAGGCTAAACTGAGTCTGTGTACATTGTTTGCTTCTGCTTTGTAAGTAAGTTTGGGTAAACGCTTTTAGCTGCCAGATGACTGAATGTAAATGTAAAAAATATATTATGCTGGTCAAGTCATATGTTTTCTAACATAACATCAGTGGTGTCTCTTAATAATGATTGGTGGACGTCTGCTTGTTCTCTGTGGATACAGTAAGAGCTCATTAGGGTTTATTCCCGGCTTATTGTGAAGCGCTTTCTGTTTGGTCTGTTCGCTGCAGCCCATGGAGCAGAGCTCTCTGAAGAACAGCGATGTGCTCATCCTGACAGGCCTGACCCAGATCCCCACCGCCAACCCAGACGGCATGCTGGGAGAGTTCTGCAGCAACCTGGGTGAGTGTGACACGGCTGCAGCCCGACCGGGCGCCTTACGTCAGAGCACGTCTGACTCCGAGTGCGTCTCTCTCTCTCTCCGCAGCCATGACCATCCGAGCCGGCGGGAACGTGCTGGTGCCGTGTTACTCATCCGGGGTCATCTACGACCTGCTGGAGTGTCTGTATCAGTTCATGGACTCGGCTAACCTCGGCAGCACCCCGTTCTACTTCATCTCTCCCGTGGCCAACAGCTCGCTGGAGTTCTCGCAGATCTTTGCAGAATGGTACGTTCGCAAACCAATTCCGGTTTAAAAATAAGAGATAGAGGCGGAGTTTCTGTTACTAAAAAGCTGTACTATAGTTGCTAGATATTGTAGTTTTTTTTTTCTGTAATATATCATATGATTAAATAATAAAATTAATTAATTATAT
>JAUCNO010000386.1:1964472-1980783 GCA_032353835.1 Enteromius viviparus | reverse complement strand
TGTCACGAAGGGCAAAATTAGCTATATAGACCAAAAAAAAAATTGTACCAGGCTGTAAACATGTTTTTTTCTACTGTGAAGTTGGCCATTTTAACATGGAGAGTCAATGTGATTGACTCCCTTTTGGAGCCAGCCTCCAGCGGCTGGTCGATGAGTTTTAATCACTTCTGTGTTGGTTTCACTAGAGGGAGCGGGAGGTTGCCCCTTGAGTGACACTGAGGGAGCCAGAGAGAAAGGGGTTTGTAAGATCAGAGTCGTCAGCATTAGGACAGCTCAGAGGGTGATGAATGTCTGATCGATGGAAGATCATCTAAGACATGAACGTCTTTGTCATTTGTTCCTTTTGACTGTATTCATATTGTTGTTTTTGCTTTGAAATGGCCAAAAGATGGATAAATATGTAAGCAGCTAAACTAGATTTAAAGTATTTTTTCATGAAAATATTGTAAGCATTGTTTAATTGCTTCACCTTGATAAACAAACTATGCTAAATCTTGGCATTGCAGAAAACCTTACCTGAACCCAAACATAATTTCATCGTGTCGAAGATGGGCATCATCATCAATAGACAAAATAGCCTCAGTCTCGACTGCATCCCAGGGAATGAAGCGATTGTTTAAGCTGTTCTTTTCTGTGCGTACCACCTGCAGAGAAAAAGACCATCTGTTGAGTCAACATGCCATATTGTGAACGACATGGTATTATTACAAGATTTTACTGGGCCTGCCAGATACATGACCTTAGAAAACCAACAAATGCCAATCAAAATAACTTAATACTTCCAGAAACCATTTTTTATTAATAAAGCAAAGGCTTTGTGTGCAGGGATGGTGTAAAAAAATAAAATTAGTTGCTAGTTCTAATACAACTTTGCAACCAATCCATAGTTAAAAGATGCTCAATATCAAAGTACTACTTGAAGATGGTAGGAAACGTGGGGTACTTTGGCATTCTGTTTGGGTTTTTATTTCAAAGTATAAACTTACTGTGGGCTTAATACAGCACTGTTTCCTTTAATATCACCAGAACTAATTTGGCTTGGTGCCCTAGAGACATAAAAGCTATGCTTCAAAGAGAGCAGACCAAGTCTACAGCAGAATACAATGCTTGTGAGGTTCTATCACATTTAAGCCTGGGAGAATTTAAACTAATAACAAGCTTAACAAGATTTTCTTTCTCCTTGAGTGGTGCCGGGCTGAGCTACACTTGCCATCATGATGTTAGGGTGTTCTGCATTGGTAGGGTGTTTAGAAATCTTACTAGGGTGTTCAGGAATCTTACTATGGTGTTAAGCATTGGTAGAGTATTCAGGAACCTTAGCAAGGTGTTCTGCATTAGTAGGGCATTCAGGAATCTTACTAAGGTGTTCTGCATTTGTAGGGTGTTCAGGAATCTTACTAGGGTGTTCTGCATTGGTGGGTGGATAGAAATATTATGAGGGCATTCAGGCATCTTACTAGGATGTTCTGTATTTGTAGGGTATTCTGGAATCTTACTATGGTGTTTTGCATTGGTAGGGTGTTCAGGAATATTATTAGGGTGTCCACGAATCTTACTAGGGTGTTCTGTATTGGTAGGGTATACAGGAGTCTTACTATGGTGTTTCCTAGGAGGTTGCTTACTGGCCCAGTAAAATTAAGGAAACTATAATAAATATGATAAAGAAATTCTATGTGCTCACCACAATTGGTAGACCAATGTCTGGCCAGAGAAGATCATCTGAAGGTGGTTTGGGGGAATTCCACACTACCACAACTTTGTTGAGATAAGGAAGGCCATTTAGTCTCTCCAATGAGTTCATAAGAACCTCCTCCCTTTCATAAGTAAGCATGACCACAGTAAACTGCTCCCGTGGGACGTTACCTCCTAGAGCAGCCTGAAACTCTTTACCAGATCCGCCAGAACCTCCGCCGATAGGGCGGAAACCAGTCCCCGAGCCCAGAAACTTGGCTTCTGAAGGAAGTACGGGGTCCAGGGGAGTATGTGGGAATAAATGGAATGGGCCGGGTGCACGATTCCAGGTGCGGTAGACATCAGCAGCTGTGTATGTGAAGTTACGCAAGAAGCGCGGCGAAGCATAAGGGGGCTCTACTTCAACAGGCCCCAGATCCAAGTCGCCATTGTCTGCCATGTTAGCATCGGTTCCTGCCAACTTTCCAGCTTTGTGGGGAATCTCCTGGGCAGGCTCTTCACGTATAGGAGCTGCTGGTATCTGGATGCTGGTTCGTACACTAGCCAGGATGGTGCTAAAGATGCTCTCTGAGGTGGAGAAGTACGTTTCCCAAAGAAACCGACCCTGCCGTCGCATGGCAAGAAGGTCATTGTCTGAGATGCTACGCAACAGAAAATGCAGCTCTGTTATGCGAGGCTTGGGTACCATAATGACTGCCTCACTCCAGCGTATAAGGTGATGGTAGGGCAACTTGGAATGGTCGCCAAGCACCACTGGTATAGCTCCAACTTCCAAAGCCTCAAAAAGTCTTATGCTACAGCCAGCAGAGGCCACCAATTGGCCATCGCCTGGAGATATCACCAAGGAAAACGTAGAGACCTTCAGTACCTCTAAACGATCCTCACGCTCCCCACACAAGGCCCACTCTGTTGGTAAACTCTGCTTGGCCTGATTCTTGCAAGTGAACTCCACAAGAACTTGGTCTAGGTGACTGTCCTGTACAGCCTTAAGAGTGCCAATAATGCGATCATCATAGTCTGCTGGTGGATCCCCTTCCATTTCCTCTTCGAAGGACTGTGGTGGGGCTTCAAGCAAGCTGCTCCTTAAAGACTCCACCTTTTCTCCCTGAAAGGTGAAGAGGTACTTCCTCTTGACCGGGACTTGTGGAGGCACCTCTAGGAAGTTTGGCTCAGACAGAGCGTGGACTAGAGGTGAGACCACCATGTCGAAACCTTCTCTATATTGATGTTCAAAAAAGGTAGACTGTGCCACTGCTGCTCGTCCTGTGCTCACATTGTAAAGGAAGTTCTGTGTCAGAGACTTTCTTGAAAGGTGTACAAGCAGGTGGTTGTGGCCATCCAACCTCCAATACGGCAAGGCCTTGAGCTGCTTTTCAAGGTCTAAGGGCGAAGCAGGAGGAGCGGAGGGTGATTCTTGTATTTCACCAACAAGCACTATGTACAAGCAAGCAATGTTAGGATTATCTGTCACATACACACAGCTTTTGACAGATGAGGCAAAGGCTTGTTTGACAAGAGGGTCCAACTTCTCACCCCAAGGATATGATCCTGTGTCATAAACATAGACAGGGAAGCCAGATGTAAGTGGACATCTAGCGTAATCAAAACAAGTATGCAAACGACAGTTTTGTGCAGACTTCGGAGGAGGGTATCCAGGATCATCCTTGTCTGGTAAAAGTCTAACTGGCAATGACAGTTTTGGCTGGTTTTGAGCCATAAGTTCCTTGTAAGAGTGCTCTGTCTGGCTGATGACATTTTTGAGTTGTAGCAAGTCCTGTTTGGCACTGTCAATACTACGTTTACATGCCTCGATGCGTAGGTTAAGTCGGGCTATCTCACCATTGAGCTCTTGACGCTTTGCCTCAAGCTGCAGAAGCTCCTCGCTGACGGATTCCCGGATACGACACAGGTCTTGTACGTGCTTCGCTTCACACAGCTCTCCTCCAGGCCTTGGCCCAAAAATGCGCTTATCTGGTCCTCCTGCTTCATCGATTGTGGTGAGGTAGTAATGTGCGATGAGAGGGAAGAAGACCAGGATGAAGAAGAGCATAAAACTGAGCCAGGTGAGCCGTACTCGCCGCAGTACCCATGGCTGGCCGCTGTTCCCGACAATGCCTCCGCTTCGCTGCATCGTTCAACTATCACTCTCCCCCGAACCAGATTCGTGAATGCAGCCTTGAAGGAGATTCAGCTGCCATACTGCAACCTCATCTGTACTGTACACTTTCCGTTTAACCCCTTTCCGGAGTTTGTAACTTATGTGTCTTTGTTTTAAATTGGACTCCTAATAAAAGGAAATTTCATCTTTCTTGTGATAGAATGATATTATCCATTAACAATATGGTCTTGAGCGCCGTATTATGTATGTTGAAATTTAAACTATCCAAGAGCAAAAAGAGCAAAAACTGAGTGCCCTTGATGGAGATCAGCAATGTAGGCATGGCTGATCAGCATTTTTATTTGTGGCATCACACTCCGGTCACTGTTCCATAGTTGGGATTCATGAATTGGCCACAGTGTGTCATAAACTCTTAAAGATACTGCATCCCATCCAACTGCATTTAATCTGCAAAACAGAAAGTGAGTATCAGTTATTGTACATCATTTCAGAGTCCTAAAAACATCCCTAGGTCATCGCATAAGATCAATGCTAAAGATTACAAATATAAATCCCTTTGTTTTGATCTGAAAGGAATATAACAAATTTCATATATTATGCAAAGGTCACATCAATCATCACGTCTAAGGCCCTAAACAGACTATACAAAACTTCATTAGCACTAACTATGCATTCCAAAACGAACTGTCAGTGTGCTTGAGTCTGCCAGAACATTGCAAGTATGCATGTGGAATATCTGCTATAGGACAGTACACTTGCAACATGTTGGCCAAGCATTCAAGCCTGTATTTGTTTCTGGCCTTAGAAATTCTTAGGCCAAATCCCAGTTCTAATTAGCGATTACAGTATGCAATTGGCAAGAGATGTTTTTGAAAACAGCTCCACCAAAAAAAAAAGAAAAAAAAGGAAGCGTTCAGACCCATTTGTTAGATTTGAAACCAACTGGCAGTGCTCAGAATGACCTCACAGGCTTGTCCTATTCACTGAACACATTATCTGGTATGCTGACAGCTAGCTCCAAGCATTAGCAGCTGTTCTAAAACAAACCCACAGAGCAAACACTCCATAAGGCATGCGGACAGAAAAAAAAAACATGTGAATCGCCTCAAGTGACCGTCTCTGTTAGATTTGCTCATGCAGCCATCAGTACAAGCCATGCAAGATTTCAAAGAGCTTCATTATCTTTGGATGAGAGAACATGAGGGATGATTTTTCCATTAAGCGAACAGATTTTGACATGGCCACTGATCGCTTCCGTTCACTGTGGTTCACTACCACTGCCTGATTCATTTACTTTACTGATCAAAACTCGCAAAAATAACACAAAACAAGCATAAACATTAAGATAAGCAAGACAAAGTTAGGACTCACTTAGATTTTTTACATATGCAACCGTATACTAATTGGGATTCAGCACAAGCCTGATCTCCATTGCCCCACTTAGAGACTATCAGACCTGGACTGTGTGAGAAAGAAGGGCAGCCTGCCCTCTTCAGATTAATTACTCTAGATCTCCAGAGAAATGTTAAAGTGATGAGAGACAGACGCTGATACAAAGGGACAAATTGGGGCTCATAAAACACTTCCCCTCTGAACACCTGAAGTGGATAATCATTCTTTTTGACCTTTCCCTGATTAAGCTCCGTTTATTTAGCCACCTGCCACTGCTGTAAGGATTGGGTTTTTTAGCTGGTTCAATAATACATCAGGTTCATGTACCAAAAAACAACAGCACAACAACAAACATGTAGATTCCAAAACATAAGAGATAAAATCTGTGTTTATGCAAGACTTACTCTTTTTTGAGTTATTTTAAAATCAGTCTGCTCTATTACACGGATTAGAAACAGAAACGTAACAACTACCCCTAAAACGTACACTACTGTTCAGTTTAGACATGAGGGACATTAAGAAGTGAACTTTTATTATATATTAAAGATGTTACAAAGATTTCCATTTCAGTCATGAATGCTGTTCTTTCCATTTATGTAACACCTTTCCACAAAAAAAATGTTTAGCAGTGTTTAACTGTATTCAACACTGATAATAATAAATGTTTCTTGAGTGCCAACTCAGATGATTAGAATGACTTCTCAAGAATCATGTGACACTGAAGACCGGAGTAATGATGCTGAAAAATCAGCATTTCCCACTGGAATAAATTGAAAGAGCCCATACTCCCAAAATAAATATGGGCCTCTTAAAACAGAATAGTTCTTCCTCTTGTGGACAGGCAAGATCCAGCATGCCTGAACTCCATCTCCACTGTAAATGCTCCTGACATTATCATGAAACTGGATTTATCCTGAAGAAGAAATTCACACTGATCTGTGATCAGGTCTGGAAAGTTTCCCTGGAATAACATCTCTCCGTCTAATCCTCACACTGCCTCTGGGTTGTGAAGGCAAAGCAAATTTACCACAAGCCAATATTTAACCAGTTTTGTAAATGGAAGGATTTTTTCCAGCCTGGCCGCAGCTGAGTAGCAGCAAATACGGATGAAAGCAGGAAATTATGGATCCCTTATTATCAGTGTGAGCATATTTTACGCAGCAATGACATTTCCCAACGACAGGGTAACCAATTTCCTCCTAGTGAAATTTGCTTTGAAGGCAAGAGTCCAAAAAAAACCAGTATAAACAGAAAAAAATGAATCATGTTCAGTATTTTAATCAAATATTAGTCTGCGCTGGAGGAGAAAACTTTCCTTTTTCCACTTCCTCTACAAATAAGTGAAAGTTGCATCAGAAGAACTGGAAATCAAAGTGAGGTTTAAGTAGTCAAGCGCTGTCTGATATCATTAAATATTAAACTACAGCATGATTAAAAACGCCTCAGCAGCTAGAAAGTAGCACAATTTTACACTAATATATATTTTTAAATATAGTACTTTTCCCCCACATATCAATGAATCTTTATCAAATGTTCCTGTCAGAGTTGTGGCTCTCCTTGACTCCTAAATAACACAGTTTATCTTTATTTTGCACCATAATGACGGCAAATTCAATTCCAGGGCATATAAAATAACTCAGCTCAGCACAGAAGCATTCGGCGCTCACAAGTTAACTAGGACAAGCTTTTAGCTGGATCGATGTTCTACATAAGGCAGTTTAAACATCAGACAGATGTTGAGCTGCACTCTGGGACATCTTCTCCAGGCAGGAACGATTTGGCAGTACTTTCTCCCAGATGATCTCCAGAACTCCATCAATGAGTCATTCTGTTCCTAATGCACTGCTGAAACAATATAGACCACTGAGGTAATACGGCCTGTCTGACTGAATTATCTTGGATGCATTCTGTCACATGATGTCAAGAGACAGACGCCGATACTGCCAAATGAAAAACATAAAAAACCCAATAAAATTCTTTATAGTACAACTGAAGCTAAGTTGTTTTTTTTAAGCATTACCTTACCATTTCGATCTAAAAAGTTGAAAAGTAGGCCAACAACTTCTAAGTTCCTTTATTACTATATATAGCTGGGCCACTAACATACTGTACTAGCAGGGAGGGTACACTAAACCTGTAGTTTACCCAGTTGTGACCTCATCTTATCTCCTCTTCTACAGTGAACTCGGGGTTCTAAAGTTTTTCAAGTGGAAATAAAAAAAACACAGCTGTGTTTGATTAACTTATGCATGATCTATCAGAACGTTCTGCACTGAATTCAACTTTAAAATACTCAGTTTTGGCATAAGGGCCAGACATCAGGCTTTAAATAGAGCACACATCGTGTGATTCCCTTTGAGATGTTCTGCTTCGATTGGTTCCACAAGAGTACGCTCTCATCTTTAAATCTAGTTTTGTCAGGCTGGATGCCTCAGACAATTCAGCGTGCCAGATGACCATGCATGGATAGTTTTCTTTGACTAGCAAGCGCTAACAGGTCCCACAGCGAGACCTCCTACGGTGGCCTCGAGGCGCATTTGCATCCTGTTTGCCCTGTCACTGTTAGCAAGAATTCCAACCATAATTTCTATCCATTTCACCCTGATTTGGAGCACACGGCCAATGTCTTCCTCCAGGCAACACGCAATCCCAAAAGGCCCACCTGTATTTCAGCCTGACGAAATAATATTGCTGATATGAAACTGAGAAGCAAACCGTGGAAATGGGACCAAGTCCAGCGGATTTTTTTTTAAGCCCATTCAACATTTGCAATCTCTGAAGAAAAAATACAATTTATTCCGAAATCAATTTCACAAAGAAATTGCTAGTGAATTTTACAAGCAATTACAGAGATGACAAAGTGACACATTTAATTAAATGTAAAAGCGTGTATTTTCCTAAATCTCTTTTTTACTTACAACCTCCAACCTCTTTTTTTTACAGTGCCTATCAATATTAGATGACTTAAAAGTCAGAACCGCATTTGAAAGTTAATCATCTAGGCACATTATGCAAAAGAATTAGACGGAAAATGCAATTATATTGTTATGAAAATAAAGTCAAAATGTCAAAAGGCTTAATGGCCCTAAAAATAGGTTGATTATCAAAAGAGGCCACAGCTCTGAATCTGTTTACCAAAAACAAAGCAGCAAACGCCCCTTGAGATAAATGATAACGCCTGCATACACAATTATCCATGCTCAGCAACACAAAACAAGCAAAATCAGAAGACTGGCAATGCTTTTGCGGATGACGATTTGGAGACTGTGACTCTTTGTGGACATCCTAACCGTTTTAATGAAGCAAGGTGAGGCATATTCTACACTGAAGGCTGCCGGCATACTTCGCATACTTCTGCTCTGCACTAAAGGTATGTACTTTGCTGGGAATGTGAAAGAACACACTTTTGAGTTCCTAACAAGACGGTACACAACATTACCGCTACATACTTCCACATCATAAAATTGCATCTTGATACCAATTGGAATTTCAGGCATAATAAGACAGGAATGTCTACCGAGAAACTAGATAGGACCATACATTTGTTGTTAGATGCATAGATTTAAATTCGAACCCCCATCATACTCTAGCGTAGCTCAAAGTATTGTAAGGATATGGATATCTTGATTTTGAACACACTAATCCTTTATCAGCTCGGACATTATGCAACCTGGTTTGCACCTATTCCAGTTACCCAACGTAACCTTGGAAAGAAGTAGAGATTCAAAGCAGGAGTTTATTCCTGTTCCAGCTCCTCTTGCAGGCTCTAGCGCTGAGGAGAACGGAGCTGCAGTCTAATTTTATTCAGGACGGAGGGGCTCTGAAAGCTGACAGCCAATTCTCATTGCCTACAGGCAGCTTCAAGAGAAGTCACAAGGAGGAGTGATCTCAATCCCAGGCATTACGTATAAATAAATAAAGTGATCTAGATACGAAGCGCAGGTACGTGGGGAAAATAAATCCACAGTGAGGTGTACCAACAAGCGGTACTGAAGCATCTTGTGCCTGATTATTACTCAATCATATCCAGGCTGTTTACGGGAGTCTGTCATTTGTTATCTAGTCTTGCATAACAACCCACATCTGGGAAAAAATGCTAAGATAACTACAAAAATGCAGATGTTGAAATGTGTTTAAGACACTATTTTACTCTACTTTAAAAAAGACATTTGAATAAAAGTGTTGGTGTTCTGATGGTTTTTATCAAGATGCAATGTGCTTGTTATAGCTAGTCTCTACAACATTGTGTTGAACATTTTTCTCATTTTAGTAAATACCTGGTCAATAAGTGCACACTTCTCAACACTTCTCAACAGTTCACACAGCTATGTCATCATGTCATACACACAAAGAATCTTAAAGATCTCCCAAAATAAAAGTTTGGTTTAACTTGAAGAAACTGTGACAAAAATATATTACTACTGTACAACCAAAGGTGCTTACTAAAGTTATGATAATGATTTAATAATATTAATAATAATGTAAACCATATTTTTTCCTTTTCTCTTTTCAATTTTAACAGTAAACCTCTGTTGTGCAACAGTTTAAAATAAGTATATGTGTAAATTCTATAAATAAAAACACAATTAAAAGATAAATTAAATGGCACATGATTACCATTATTTTTAATGTCACATTTATATTAAATCGTATACCCGTAAAAAATTTATTAAAAATAAAATAAATATAAAAATTAAAAATTAAAACGTAATAATAATGAAACATTTAACTGGTTCTATAGGCTGACGGCATTTAAAATAATTGTAGTTAAAATGATTGTTAAAACAGGCACCACATAATTTATTTTAAATAAATACAAATAAAATAATGATTAAACATTTAATTGGTCCTATAACTGCAAAATGAACAATCAGATTTTGGGGGGTTAAACTTAATTGTTGTTAAATTGTATAAGCTTCATTCTTTTATTTAATTAAACATGCTGCTGAAGTTTTATTTAACTATAAAAATGCAATCCAGAAAAATATTGGATTTGGTTAAAAATTAAATAGAACGTTAAATAATGATCTATTGTATTAATGCCTGACTTCACTAATGAATTCATCTATTTAAAACACACACACACACACACAGGCCTACTCCCAGCTGTGAAATTCAAAGTATTTTATTTCTTCTGACACATTTTTAGAGAGAAGGAAGGGAAGCTTGATATCACCCAGGGGTGAAAACACAATGTGTGTGTGTGTGTGGCTGGACAGGAACAGCACAACCTTTTCTGGCCTGTATCCCTCTGACATTTATAAGGAAGAACACAGGGATGACCTGATGTTGTGGTGCCGATACACACCCTGAATGATTCCATTATGGCCGAGCTGGACTGCTAGAGAGATGTTACTCTTTTCATTTACACATCCATTAGCCTGGAGCTGGACTGCAGACGCAGATGCACAGCTCCGTGTTCTATAATTAGCACCGTAATTCAACGTGACTGCACGCTCTTTGGCTTTTCTCTTTTCCAAGAGAGTTGATATATGAAGGAAAAGCAATCCATCTGACACCTTTAATCCCAAACTTCATGAAGACCTGCCACTGGAACCAGACTCGCGGTGATCATACTCTAGCGTTTCTCTGCTTATTGCTGTCCGTGTGGGACACCTGGGAGGCTTCTAACTTCAGCACACAGAAATAGAAATATAATCAAACTGAAATTAAACCATACAATTATTCACAGAAAATCGGCCCAATGAAACCCAAATACAAGCACTCCTATTAACGGTCTCATATTGTCAAATCTGAAATTTCCTGATAAGTGAGGTCTAGGGGCTATATAACTACCATATACGTATCAATCCACGGTAAAAAACACACAACCTGTATAAAGCAGCTGGGATTTACCATGAGCCATTGTGACTTCGGTAAAAATGGGATGTCCGATCTACTTAGTCGTCACCTGAGCACCACCCACCATCCATGACATCACTGAACGACAACAACAGTAAAACAGAGAAAGGGTTTACTTTAACAGATGAAACCAGATCGGCCGACTTGTAGCTCACTCCAAGGATGGACGATCTGACAGGATTGTTGCTATGAGGTGAATCACATCTAACAGGTCTAGAAAAGACAAACTCACTGTCACCATCTAGTCATGATGAAGATACATTCCAGTTTCAGCAGGCAATCATTTTTACAGTCACTAATCACAACAGTGCACATGGTTACAGATATAAATCCTGGGTTTGATGTTTTACACACATGCACACCCGCATTCATTTAGAAACAATTTAGTGGAATGGCCTTTGATTAGCCTGCTTACTTGTTACTCAGAAAAAAACGTCCAATCAGAAAAGAGGCTCATGAATAATAATTAGACAGGCCCAAATCGACCAGTTTGTTACAGAGCTCCTGAAAGATTATATTGAGATGTTTTTTGTTACTTATACCATAAACATATGTTCTTAAGAACATCAACGCCTAAAATAAAACTCTAAAAAGGTGCACAATATGGGACCTTTAAAGCATGTGTAACTCGTGTAATTGACTTTATTCTTTAAAAACCAGAAATGTGAAACGTACACTCAAAATTTTAATGTTGCAATTAGCCAAGCTTTTTTTTTTTTTTAATCCTGTGACAAAAAGCGCTTCCCTAAGTATCACTATTACTATTGCATTCATGATTTGAACAAACTGATCTTTTGGGAGGAAGCAGAATTTGTCAGGCAAACATCAATCAGGGAGACAGCTACAAAACATCATTTTTTGCAAGGAAAAAAAAACAATGATAGCATTTCCATGAGGAAAAAATATCAAAGGGTGATTATGGTGGTCAGAAGAGCAACCATTCCCACAGCTGATGTAGCAGTACTGATCAGTTTTGTGCAAACCAATTCCAAGGTAATATAACAGAGTACAGTGTTAGAAACGTATTTGAAAAAATGGAAATGGATTTGCAAAACTAACTGTAGAAATGCGTCAACACAGTCTTTAAAAAGGTCCAACAGGAAAGGTGTGCACATTTTCAAGGAAACAGGCACCTTTTTTGCCAATAAAATAGATAACACATATCTAAAAATATAGATTTATAACAAATAACCCAAGCCAAAACATCATAGAGACTGGGCTGGCTTTTTAGACTTGTTGGGCCTATATCAGCGTGCTAAAGATAAAATGCTTCAAACAACACTAGGGCTACCGACCCACAAGTCTAAGTGCTTTATATTACATAAACAAGGACTGACATGCCTCCAGGACCAAACCATTCTGAAACCTTAAGAAGTTATTTAATCACCTGCATAATACATCGGGACCACTTTCTGAGCAGTGCAAGGTGTGCTGTCCTCTTAATTAGGCCAGAAGCTGCAATCGATAGCTCACAACAATGACACGGCCAAAAAGAGAGGAAAATAAATCCTGCTCTGCCTTCCTGGCATATGCCAAAAAATAACTATTAATGAAAGCATTTCAAACATCTTGGAGCTGATGTACTTTGTCAGAGAGAATACGGCTAACAAACTCTCGGCTTCACTCTGTGGGAACATCTAACCCAGAAGTCTGTGCCCAGGAAATATGGCATGATATATTAGCTTCTCCCAAGCACCAGAGCTAATCAGACTCACACTAAAGTGTGAAAGTAGAGCACATCAGACCCAGACAAACACAGAACAGATCGAAGCAGAGAAAATTCATTCCGATCAGACTCAGACTTAACTAATCCAAATCAGGAGGATGAATTTACACAGACAAGCAGCTGCTTTGTTCAGAATTAGTTCAGCTTTTCAACACAGAAACAGCTCTGTCAAGCACAACTCAAAATAGATCTGTGAAATTAGTCATAGGACTCTAATAAATGCCCATTTATTAATGATATTTCCCAACATCAGGGTGTTTATGACGAGGGAAACGTGGCTCGATTCAGTTAACTATCTGAATTTACTGCAATCAAACAAAGCAAAAAAATTCTCACATGCCACATTCAGCACCTGATACAAACAAGTCAAATCCCAGCAGCGTTATCCATCAGAGCAGCAGGCCCCTTCCCAGCCTTATGGCGGATCACAGATTTAACACCAGTAAAATCTTAAGACCCTAGGAACAGCTGTCAGACCTCCGCATATCCACACCGCTGGACAGTGACGGATAACAGCAGAGGAGCCATCGTGATCGTTCCTTGCCTGCGAGGAATTACTGCATTATGCTCAAAATCACAAAGCCCAGGATCACAGCAAAGCCATAACCTTTAGACTAGAAAGGGTTCTGCTGGTTTTATGAAGGCAAAATTAAGACTTTTTCGAGGAATAGCTCACTTTTTAAAAAAATAAAAAAGGAATTATGCTTCCTAAATGGAAAATCATCACAATCCACCAACGTGTTTTGGATCGTCTTGGCTTGTAAATGGTTCTTGTTCATCCTTCTAATTCAGACATGATGCCTTTTTCACTAAAGAAAGCTAAATTATGCATAAAGAACTTGACATTTTAAGTCTAAAAACAAGTCATTTCTGGGTAAAATATCCTTTAAGTTAAAAAATGTAGGGAATAAATTGAAGGGAGCCTCAATACTTCGACGTTCTCTAAATATAAATGTCTAGGAGAAGGCAAGTTGTATTAGCAAGACTTTTGAACAATTGATCTACATTAGATCTTCCCCCCCAAAAAAACACTAGTATATATGAATAACTTTTGCTGTACCTTCTGGGAACACTGCAAAAAGGTAATCCTGAGAAAGATATTGAATACAGTGCCATGACTTTCTACTCCAAACTTTTAAAGGCCTTCATTTCTGGAGGGGCAGATTAAGCCTTCAACATCAGCAGAAACCCTTCTTCGGTACACAAATCAATGCAAGATTAAAGACTCCGCATATCTTAAACATGTGAGGCCTATAATGAAAGCTTTTAGACTGTAAAAATGGTTTGGTGATTTAGTATTTGTTGTAGTCACGCCTGAACTGGCACTGCATCGCACAGATGGTCACCCATTATCAGGGCACAGAGACAAAATATCTTTATTTTCCTTCACAAATAAAACGAGTTATAACCTTCACAGATGGGTTAGAAGGAAAACAACTCATTTACACAAACACAGGACTGGTCAGCATCCTAAATAATCACTGACCGCCTCAATACAACTCATCATTGACTGACACATCTGTTCCTCCAAATTCATCACACGGATGACCGGCTGCACTGACTCTGAACACCAGATGTAGATCTACTAATTGCATCTAATCAATATTACCACGGTGAGCTGATATTTAAATATATGTATAATGTCTTCTATTCAGAATAAGCATGTTCTAATCAACAGTATCGGATCTGATCTGGTCTTATGTGTCAGACTGAACACACCTGAAGTTAAACATAACATGCAAAGCTTATTCGGATCTCTGATTAAGAACAATTCTGATATTCCGAGTCTGTCAAGTGAGAAGATCAAATGACCAGACTAGAATGTGACTAAAATCATTGACCAGAACAGGTGTTAGAAATGAATGACAAGATTAGATAGATCTGATGAAATATTGCATATTTATAAATCAGATCAATGTCTGTGTAATACTAACAAGATATCATACATTTATGATCAGATTAGTGACCAATGTAATTCACCAGAGCAGAAATGACAAGTCTCTGACATTGTGAGTGTCTGATATTGATAATCAGATAGAATAAATAAGATCAGAGCGATTAGGATATTATTGATCATATGATACGTTAATAACTAGAAGGGTGATGAGTATTAACGTTACGAGCAGATGACATGAAGAAATGTCAAGATTAAAATCTGTATGATGCTGGGGACCAGAATAAGCAGGCCGATATTAATATTTTAGACTGAAGTGTGTATGATGTTATTTGTTTAGGTGTCTGATTTGTTCAACGCGTCGTTTAAATGACCAACTTACACTGATTCCCTGCAGTAGTTTAGACACACAGGGATCTAAAAATCAAACATATTCCGGCTAAAGACTGATATTAGTCATCTTACAGCCATATCATAACTAAAATACTACCAAACACGAGTGTTATTTATGATGAAATCAGTCATGTTTTTTTCTGCATCTGTCTGTTTGATGTTAGCCGCTGCTAACCGACCCGCTAACAAACGACACAACCGTTATTTTACTGTACCTCAGAATAAATCCATCAGAACGGGCATCGATGCTCATGAACTTCAGTTCTCGTGCGTGATGTCGGTAACGGACAAAAACGGCCCGGTAAACGGGTACTGAAAACGCTCCGTCTGTGAGGTGCAGCAAAACGCGTAGCGCTCCAGCAGACAGCAGCCGCGTTCCGCGCATGCGTGATAGTAGCCTGAGCGCTCGCGCGGCGCTGCGTGCGCGTGCTGCCATCTAGCGCTCAGAACGAAGAGCGCGTGAGTGCGTTCACAAATATTTCTGCCAGGTTTTCGAGAATATAGCAGCAAAAAATTATGTATAAGGATTAATTTTCTGATAATCGTGTGTCTGTGCGTTTGATATATAACGCACGTGCGGATCTAGTGAGAGGAAACTGTTTTAAACATGCATCTGCAGCTCCAGACGTGTAGGTGGCGGTGTGAGCGCTCTTTGACTCCAGCAGAAGAAACGCGCTCATGTGTCTTATGTCTGCTCTTCACATCTGAGCCATGGAAAGAAAACACATGTCCGCATTGTCTATTTATCAATCATTATCAGGAGGGACGAAACCACAAGTTCAGGTAAAGATGGTGCATATAAAAGAATGCATTATAAAAAAAAATTGTAGCGAAGAAACATAACCGTAATTTCAATGCAAAGTTGCTGTTAAGTCAAACTCATCAGTATTGTATTCTAATGTAATAAATTCACATTTAACGCAGTTTACTATATGTACAGTATATAACTTCTCGTCCTACCAAAACAGCGTTCTTTAGCTAGTGATTCAATGAAATGGCATGTAAATATAATAGTCATTATATTTACACTGGTATCACTCAGAAAATTGTTACTGAATATGCAAATATCAAAAGGGGAGTGTGGAAGAGGTACATACAAAACAAGATTACGCTAATTCAATACAGATTTGGAAAAAAATAACTGGTTTAAACTAGGGCTGTCAACAGATTAATCATGATTAATCACATCAAAATAAAAGTTTTTCTTTATATAATATATTTGTATGTACTGTG